>JABUOV010000110.1:12500-35000 GCA_025617405.1 Perca schrenkii | reverse complement strand
CCTGGAGGACCTGGTGCGGGACATGGTCTCGTGGCTGTCGGCCTCCTCGGGGCTGAAGCCCGAGCGCTGTCTCCAGAGCAACGGGCTGCTCACCACGCTCAGCCAGCACTACTTCCTGTTCCTGGGGACGCTGTCTGCACACGCACACGGAGTCAAACTGCTGGAGAAGGGTGGCCTGTTCCAGAGGTACACACACCTACGTAAACACACATCTACACACACACCTACACACACACACATCTACACACACACCTACGTACACACACATCTACACATCTACACACCTACACACACACACACACACACACACACACACACACACACATCTACACACGCACACGGAGTCAAACTGCTGGAGAAGGGTGGCCTGTTCCAGAGGTACACACACCTACACACACCTACACACACCTACACGCACATCTACACACACGTACACTTACACACACCTACACACACCTACACACACCTACACACATTTACACACATCTACACACATCTACACACACCTACACACATTTACACACATCTACACACATCTACACACATCTACACACACCTACACACATTTACACACACACTACACACACCTACACACACCTACACACACCTACACACAGCTACACACAGCTACACACAGCTACACACAGCTACACACAACTACACACACCTGCACATAGCTACACACACCTACACACACCTACACACACCTACACACAGCTACACACAGCTACACACAGCTACACACAGGCTACACCTACACACACCTACACACAGCTACACACACCTACACACACCTACACACAGCTACACACAGCTACACACACCTACACACAGCTACACACACCTACACACAGCTACACACAGCTACACACACCTACACACACCTACACACAGCTACACACACACTACACACACCTACACACAGCTACACACACCTACACACACCTACACACAGCTACACACACCTACACACACCTACACACAGCTACACACAGCTACACACAACTACACACACCTGCACACACCTACACACACCTACACACACCTACACACAGCTACACACACCTACACACACCTACACACACCTACACACACCTACACACACCTACACACAGCTACACACACCTACACACACCTACACACAGCTACACACAGCTACACACAGCTACACACACCTACACACACCTACACACAGCTACACACACCTACACACACCTACACACACCTACACACAGCTACACACACCTACACACACCTACACACACCTACACACAGCTACACACACCTACACACAGCTACACACACTACACACAGCTACACACACCTACACACAGCTACACACACCTACACACACCTACACACAGCTACACACACCTACACACAGCTACACACACCTACACACACCTACACACACCTACACACAGCTACACACAGCTACACACAGCTACACACACCTACACACAGCTACACACAACTACACACACCTACACACAGCTACACACACCTACACACACCTACACACAGCTACACACACCTACACACACCTACACACACCTACACACAGCTACACACACCTACACACACCTACACACACCTACACACAGCTACACACACCTACACACAGCTACACACAGCTACACACACCTACACACAGCTACACACAGCTACACACACCTACACACACCTACACACAGCTACACACACCTACACACACCTACACACACTACACACACCTACACACAGCTACACACAGCTACACACACCTACACACACCTACACACACCTACACACACCTACACACAGCTACACACAGCTACACACACCTACACACACCTACACACACCTACACACAGCTACACACACCTACACACACCTACACACACCTACACACAGCTA
This sequence comes from Perca schrenkii, assembly GCA_025617405.1. NCBI lineage: Eukaryota > Metazoa > Chordata > Actinopteri > Perciformes > Percidae > Perca > Perca schrenkii. Next base: position 33,104 of record JABUOV010000110.1, on the reverse strand, counting down.
CACACACCTACACACAGCTACACACACCTACACACACCTACACACACCTACACACACCTACACACACCTACACACACCTACACACACCTACACACACCTACACACATCTACACACACCTACACACACCTACACACACCTACACACACCTACACACACCTACACACACCTACACACACCTACACACACCTACACACACCTACACACATCTACACACACCTACACACACCTACACACACCTACACACACCTACACACACCTACACACACCTACACACACCTACACACACCTACACACAGCTACACACACCTACACACACCTACACACACCTACACACAGCTACACACAGCTACACACACCTACACACACCTACACACACCTACACACATCTACACACACCTACACACACCTACACACACCTACACACAGCTACACACAGCTACACACACCTACACACAGCTACACACACCTACACACACCTACACACAGCTACACACACCTACACACACCTACACACACCTACACACACCTACACACAGCTACACACACCTACACACAGCTACACACACCTACACACACCTACACACACCTACACACACCTACACACACCTACACACACCTACACACATCTACACACACCTACACACATCTACACACACCTACACACATCTACACACACCTACACACACCTACACACACCTACACACACCTACACACACCTACACACACCTACACACACCTACACACACCTACACACAGCTACACACAGCTACACACACCTACACACACCTACACACAGCTACACACACTCTACACACATCTACACACACCTACACACACCTACACACACCTACACACATCTACACACATCTACACACACCTACACACACCTACACACACCTACACACACCTACACACATCTACACACATCTACACACATCTACACACACCTACACACACCTACACACATCTACACACACCTACACACACCTACACACATCTACACACACCTACACACACCTACACACACTACACTACACACACTACACATAGCTACACACACCTACACACACCTACACACACCTACACACACCTACACACAGCTACACACACTACACACAGCTACACACACCTACACACACCTACACACACCTACACACACCTACACACAGCTACACACACCTACACACACCTACACACAACTACACACACTACACACTACACACTACACACATCTACACACACTACACACACCTACACACACCTACACACACCTACACACACCTACACACACCTACACACACTACACACACCTACACACACCTACACACATTACACACACTACACACATCTACACACACCTACACACACCTACACACACCTACACACACCTACACACACCTACACACACCTACACACACCTACACACATCTACACACACCTGCACACATCTACACACATCTACACACACCTACACACACCTACACACATCTACACACACCTACACACACCTACACACACCTACACACATCTACACACACCTACACACATCTACACACACCTACACACATCTACACACACCTACACACATCTACACACACCTACACACATCTACACACACCTACACACACCTACACACACCTACACACATCTACACACACCTACACACACCTACACACACCTACACACATCTACACACACCTACACACATCTACACACACCTACACACACCTACACACACCTACACACATCTACACACACCTACACACACCTACACACATCTACACACACACTACACACATCTACACACATCTACACACACCTACACACATCTACACACACCTACACACACCTACACACATCTACACACATCTACACACATCTACACACATCTACACACATCTACACACATCTACACACACCTACACACACCTACACACACCTACACACATCTACACACACCTACACACACCTACACACATCTACACACACCTACACACACCTGCACACATTTACACACATCTACACACATCTACACACATCTACACACATCTACACACACCTACACACATTTACACACACCTACACACACCTACACACACTACATACACACACACACTACACACACCTACACACATCTACACACACTACACACATCTACACATACTACACACACCTACACACACCTACACACACTACACACACCTACACACACCTACACACACCTACACACATCTACACACACCTACACACATCTACACACACCTACACACACCTACACACATCTACACACACCTGCACACATCTACACACACCTACACACATCTACACACACCTACACACACCTACACACACCTGCACACACCTAAACACATCTACACACACACACACACACACACACACACACACACATCTACACACCTACACACGCACACGGAGTCAAACTGCTGGAGAAGGGTGGCCTGACAGACTGACAGACACACACACACGCACACAGACACACACACACAGACACACACACTGAGACAGACACACACACACACAGACACACACAGACACAGACACACACACACACAGACACACACACTGAGACAGACACACACACACACACTGAGACAGACACACACACACACACACACACTGAGACACACACACACACAGACACACACACACAGACACACACACACACACTGAGACAGACACACACACACACACACACTGAGACACACACACACACACAGACACACACACACACACACACACAGACACAGACACACAAACCCACGGCCTATTTAAGTCTGCGTCTCTTCGGTGTGTTCTGAGGCAGTTTTTGGACCAACTATTGGAGGTTGTCAATCTGCTAAACTCTCTGTGTGTGTGTGTGTGTGTGTGTGTGTGTGTGTGTGTGTGTGTGTGTGTGTGTGTGTGTGTGTGTGTGTGTTGGCAGCCTGCTGAACCTGGTCTCGGTGAAGAACCAGGATGCGGTGCTGAAGCTGGCTGTGTCCACGCTGGACTACAGCAGAGACGGTCTGGCCCGGGTCATCCTCTCCAAGATCCTCACCGCTGCTACTGATGTAAGAGCTGCTCTAACCCTAACACACAGGAATACACACACAGCACTCTGTGTGTAATACACACACAGAGTGCTGTGTGTGTAATACACACACAGCACTCTGTGTGTAATACACACACAGAGTGCTGTGTGTAATACACACACAGAGTGCTGTGTGTGTATACACACACAGCACTCTGTGTGTGATACACACACAGAGTGCTGTGTGTAATACACACACAGCACTCTGTGGGTATACACACACAGAGTGCTGTGTGTATTACACACACAGAGTGCTGTGTGTAATACACACACAGCACTCTGTGTGTAATACACACACATAGATAAATAAATCACTGCAAGTCTCTCAAAGTACACGCTTATAAAGGAACAAAGATTACACTAAAATAGAATAAAAAAGGAGTTAAAATAAATGAAATATTCTCCAAGAACCTTCTCTTCTGTGTAGTTTAAAAGAAGCTGTTATCAGACTGGATGTAATACTAATGTTTCTCCCACAATGCTCTCTGTGTCTCTGTGTGTGTGTGTGTGTGTGTGTGTGTCTCTGTGTGTGTGTGTCTCTGTGTGTGTGTGTCTCTGTGTGTGTGTGTGTGTGTGTGTGTGTGTGTCTCTGTGTGTGTGTGTGTGTGTGTGTCTCTCTCTCTCTGTGTGTGTGTGTCTCTGTGTCTCTGTGTGTGTGTCTCTGTGTGTGTGTGTGTGTCTCTCTCTCTCTGTGTGTGTGTCTCTGTGTCTGTGTGTGTGTGTGTCTGTGTCTCTGTGTGTGTGTCTCTGTGTGTGTGTGTGTGTGTCTGCTCTGTGTGTGTGTGTGTCTGTGTGTGTGTGTGTGTGTGTGTGTGTGTGTCTCTGTGTGTGTGTCTGTGTGTGTCTCTCTGTGTGTGTGTGTGTGTGTGTGTGTGTGTGTGTGTGTGTGTGTGTCTCTGTGTGTGTGTCTCTGTGTGTGTGTGTCTGTGTGTGTGTGTGTGTGTGTGTGTGTGTGTGTGTGTGTGTGTGTGTGTGTGTGTGTGTGTGTCTCTGTGTGTGTGTGTCTCTCTGTGTGTGTGTGTGTGTGTGTGTGTGTGTGTCTCTCTGTGTGTGTGTGTGTGTGTCTCTCTCTGTGTGTGTCTTTGTGTGTGTGTCTCTGTGTGTGTGTCTCTGTGTGTGTACTCGCATTTCTATACCGATGAGGACCTTGACCTGAATACACACTCACAAGGTGGGGACTCGTGTCACCGTGGGGACCAAAATCAGGGTCCCCACGGGCAGACCCCTCTCAAAGCATAGAAAACAGCTTCCTGATATGCCCAGTATCAATAACTCCAAAGTCCTCTTTGGGGGGGTTTTCATGAGAAAAATGTGTGTGTGTGTAAGACGCTGACGTCCTACTGGCAAACGGTGGTATTGCAAGTGTGTGAACTTTTCTGTGAACATGTGCCCCTCCTGGTAATAAATGGTATTGCAGCATAATGAAAATTTAACTCAGTCAATGATGCACCCCTCCTGGTGGGAGATGGTATTACAGCATAATACAATTTGAACTTTCTGTTAGCCCAGCCATAGTAAGTCAAACTCAGTACTTAAAATTAAAGTCTTACAATTTGATATCTATTCAATATCTAGTGGTTTAACATAAAATCAATTTAACCGCCTATTCAATTCCACTTAAAAAAGCTATCTCTGCTTAAACATTTCCTACAATGTGCTTTTTCTTTTTGTTTAATTTGCAATTGTAACTAAAATGAGGCTATTCATTGTCTAACATAACAAGAGAATTATGAACAAATCTTGTTGCCTTAGTTAAGTTAAATGTTACATTTTACTGTAATTATATTGCAGATAGCTAGTTTATCTTTCTGTCATAATACTATAACTATAATTACTTTGCCAGTTACCTGTTTATAGACCTAAATTATCAAGACAGGATTACTGATTTTCAAAATGTTTTTTATCCTGATGATCCATCAAATATACTAGTGAATTAGTGAATCTATTTAAAAATGGTTATGAAACTGTAAAAAACACACCTCACTATATTGGCCCTTCAGATGCATCTCTAAATCTTCTTGCTCAGTTATTTCTTCAGATAGTTTTGTTTCATACCATTAGAAACTTGGTAATATAGGCTATTAACCATGCATGCAACATCTTCGTCATGTCAAACGCCTGTGCCTAATATCTTCATTACCTCATTCATCTAATATAACTATATAACCAGACCTAGTAACCTTGCAAAGGTTCGATTTGTGGATTACAGCTCCATTACATTACATGTCATTTAGCGGACGCTTTTTTCCAAAGTGACTTCCAATTGCTACATATGTCAGAGGTTGCACACCTCTGGAGCAACTAGGGGTTAAGTGTCTTGCTCAGGGACACATTGGTTGATGTATCGCAGTGGGAATTTAACCCAAAACCGTTATGCTGGAGATGGGGTTTCCCATCTGGCCACATATTTCCAAAATACGAATAGGAAACATCATTTGAGGCTCAGAAAGGACACATCTCACTGACCATGTCTCTCGGCACCGGAGCCCTACAGTGCAGTGTGCTCTCCCCCTGCTTTACTCTCTGTGCAGTACTGACTGGCCCTCCAGTACCCCCTGCAAAGCTTATATCCAACAATGATGTGTCAGCTTACAAACATGATGTCAAGTAGCTGGCATCCTGGTGCAGCCACAACAACCTGTAACTAAATGCTCAGAAGACATTGGAGATGATTGTGGACTTCAGGAATAGCCCTCCCTGAGCAACCTCCATCTGCCCTTAAAGACAATAGGCAAAGGTTCGAAGATAATAACCCCATTCTACAAGTATCACACGTTCCACATTCCAGCACTCTTAATGTTCAGGAGTAACCTTCCAGTACAATATCTTCCGTGGCAAAAGTTTGAGCTTAAAGTTCCAAACGCACTAAAAGCATCTGACACACGCGTTTTGAAGTACACCCAATGTTTTAAATGGCCAATACGCAACAAAAGCGTTAGTCTACTCTAGTCTGTTCGCTGTCTCACTGACTGTGATCATTGTTCATTGCTATGAAACTGGCCACACCAGGTGTGAGAGCAGCATGATAGTGGTGTGTATACGCCACGGAGATCCGCTCTACAAACAGCCTTCTATTTATTTTTGTTGATGGTGAAACACGAGAGGATGTTTATGATCGTGTGAATCAAGCTCATACATCTGTGCACCTAAACCATTCAAAAATGTCACGGCAACTGAGTGAAAGTTTCTCTTAAAAGCCCAGTAATCATTGTGATGGCATTTACAAATGAGCTGAAAAAATGGGAAGGATTGATGCAGTGGAGGATGAGGAACAAGCACTATATCATACATATTTACAATAATTTTTAGTGACCTGCGCTGTCACCTATCCGGCATCTGTTTTGTAAGTGCAGGGTCGGTGCCTCTGGTCATGTATCCATAATCTGGACTATAAACTTGTTCTGTAGCTTATAGTCATAAAAAAAGTGAAAATGAATGAATGCAACTTAAATATTTCTTAATATAAAAAATTAAATGTCCGTTATGGCACAAAAAGTATAATGCCTCTACTGATGGGGGGATCTGTAACATACAAAACCTTTGCCTAAATAGCGACCTTTTCTACAGTACTGCTGTTTCTGTGGTGTTGGCGCTTAAAATATGATGCCTGCAGTGCACCATAGAAGCATCTAATGAGGCAGGTCAAATAAGGCAGGTCAAAAGAATTGCGTCAATTATCGCTTTCAGTGCATTTGGGCCTTGATTTACAGCATACAACATATTTTTCTTTTGATAGAGAGCAAAAATAAAAGGTAGGCTTTAATATATATAGCCTCTTTCATAATTATAACTTCTGTAATATATTTAAGTTTGGAAAAGTTGGGACCTTTACCTATCATCTTTAACATTCTTGGCTCAGTAGTCACCACTGGGACACACATTCAAGAATACACAATATCCCAGGATCTGAAGTGGGATGCAAAAAATCAACACCACTGCAAAAGGCTGAAAGAGCATACTTCCTGCTTCTGGTAAGGTAAACTCAGGACATAGCCAGACTCAGCTGCATTATCCAGTTTGCTAAATCGATCATTGGTTGAAAGCTACCATATCTATGTTTTCCCCCTCATTAACAAATAACTGTATGTATATATATTACAGCCTTCTGCCACAAACCCCCTTATAACCCTCACGCCCTGCTATTGCTATTGCTTACAAAGAAATCTGTATATTCTGTTTGATAAGATCATTACTTACCCTAGCCCAGATTTTCTTTTTTTTTACACTCAGCCCAACCTAGTTTGATAAAAAATGTAATATGTTTCACATGGATTAATCATGGTGCTGCATCTGTATCCTTCATAACTTGGGATGTTTAGGTTTAAACAAACAAGCACGTTTCTAACGGTGTGTTCAGGTGTGCTTGGATATTACAGAACTATGGGTCTTCATGTTGAGGTAAATTTCACAAACAGAAAAGTGTTCTCAGTCATCCAGGTCAGAGGATACCTTGAATTACTCAGCAAGAGCTAAATTGTCTTAAAATAACTGCAAAAAAAATCAGCAGTCCTCCATTTTAGTAAAAACATGACCAGTCAGGGTCAGTAAAATTGCAATTTCCATATTCCCTTGAATGCAGCAGTAGTGCAGGTGCAGATTGCAGTCCTCCCTCCCCCACCCAATATGTCTCAACTGACCTGGTTGTGACCTCTGAAGCAGAGAGGCCCAGAGGAACAGACAGTTTGGCATGAATTCAGTTTGAGGTTATTTCCAAACAAAACCTCACGTTATTTTATGCTATACATGTTCAATAAAGACTAATGCATTAAATATGTATTAATTATAATTATATTTATAGTTATTTAAGAGATGATTAAGATATTTTGATACTTAAGTAATAGCTTACAACAGGCCATAGTATGTTGTGATAAAGGCACAACATATAGCAGGGCAGATAATGTTAGCCTAGCACAGACTTTTTGCACAGACTATTTCTTTTACATAAAGCTAATGAAAAGGCACACAATAACAAAAACTAACTTAACAATCGAGACAGAACTAGACAAGCAACTAACTGCTGGCGGCAGTGGTAGAAGAGCAACTCCTGTTTTCTGCTAGATTAAAATTGCTGTTTATCAATGAAGAAGGCTTTTAACAGAGCATAGACAACAACTTAAATTCCTTTTAGTAAAGGGCTGTCTGATGGCAAAATAAAGCGGGGAAAATATTCTAAATATATACAGTATATAGATACTTCGCCAACCAACTCTGTTTCATGGCAGTGTGTGTGCAGATGAACAGCTTCTGTCCGTTGCACCAGCTATCAGTTTGTGTAATGTTGTATCTCAAACTTGGAGTGATACTTGTTGTTCAAAGGAATTCTATTTATAGCTTTTGTATGTTGTTGTTATTATATCACTGTTATGAACCAGAACAAATCAGTTTGCTTGATTTGAGCAACCTTTTTATAATATGGTTTTGATATTTTAGTTATGCCATCGCATTGCTGGACTACCATACCTGATATTCAAGCTCATTTGAAGGTTTGGTGCAGTTCAGCTTTATTGCTTGCCAACCATTCTCCCTTTTTTCTCACCATGGATAATTCTGATGTTGCTTCAGATCTGCATCTTATCCATACATTTCATTTAGATAATATAGTATAAGCTAACAATGATGAATATATTGTTACTTTTGTAATTAACTTTAAAAAAGCTGTAAGGCCTAAAGGGAACTATGAATACAATTCTGAAAACTTTAAGCTCATGTATTAATAACAATACTCCAAACCATATAATTTCTATGGTCCAGACTGCTTAAAGCTGCCTACACATAAAAGCCGGCGAAATCGCTCTGCGCGGGCCAATCCATTAAGAGCAGTGCCGCCCAACTAGGCGCTGCGCTACCCCTGGCATCAGGCACCTCTCAGAATTGCCGAATTGCTTGCTTGCTCTCAGCACAATTACATTTTTTTCACTCAAATTCTAAATCAAACAGGACATCTTAAAGGCCCCTTTCAGTGTATTTTGACATATTTATGGTATTTCATATTTTTCAGAGTCATTTTCATGACAATTTTGAGTAACAAGTGAGAGACAGTTTCTGTGTTCTAATAATTGTCTCATTTGTGGTCTGATAAACACTGACTTTATCAAATTGGAAGTTTATAATATATTATAGAAGAGTTTAGACCAAAGATTGGCGACGAGACACAACTGTTTTAGAACTTTGCAGTTTCAGCATTCTAAACTGGCTCGTCTCAGCTGGACACAAACCGGCTAATGGTGTTGCTGCGACTCAGCTGGTCAAGTCTCCAGAGGCTGGTTTTAAAACGTTAGAGACGTCTTCTGTTTCAACAGAAGTCAGCTGGTCGAGTGAGCTTACAAACTATAGAAATAAAATGATCCATAATGCATTTATTTCTGTTACAAACTCTCAGCTGGTGGAAATGGCAGTTTTAGACGGTGGCTCAACGAGCGCTGCAACCAGGGTTTGGGGTGGAGCGAGTTAGAGAGAGATTGAAGAGAGGGAGCTGCGTTAGAACAAAGTTGAGAATCAGAGAACTACAATATATGAAATATATTTTGATGAGTGTTATGAACATGTAAGATAAAAATATGTATAATAATTATTATTAATTAATTTTGTATTGATGGGGAGAAAAATTTATTAATTTAGTATAAAAACAACCCAATAATAATGAAGAAATTAATTTCAAATAATGCCAAATATTTGTCTGCTTATATGCTAAAAACTTTCAGGGTTTGTAGCGTATGGTTTAAATTGTAGTCTTAAATTGAGCTAATGTTACCACATTTAAAAGAAAACACTGTTACACACAATCTGTCATGTTCAAGTCCCCATCCTGACCACGCCCATCCCCCACTCTGGCCATGCCTTTACCATGTGGCGACCATGAGGTGTGTTTAGGGTCCCCTGCGTGTCCAGGCCCTCCACTTAATTTTGGTCGCAAATGCGACCAAAATTTGTAAGGGTGCGACTAAGATTTTTCCTAGGTCGCACCGGTGCACCTAACGTCCTCGCATCCGCTGCCTCTCCACTAACGAAGCGACGTCGTTTATATTGATATGGTTTAATGTTGCGTTACATGACCCATTCCTTCTGGAAAGCCGTGCCTGTGTTTGGATCTCTCCTCCGCAGCCCTGACCCCCCATTCACTCACACACCGGCCGGCTCACCTGCAACATGGAGAGACACAGCGCCGCTGGTCCAAACTCCCGACATTTGTCTACAGTTTTAATTGTTATTAACACAGCTGTATATTGTTAAGTATGAGAGGGAAACCTGTATTGGTACAAGTGTTTCCGCTGGTAACTCTCTGTTACTGCGGCCGCCACAGCGAAAAAAACATTAGAAGTTATTAAATGCAGCTAACTTCAGTTGGTTGAGTAATAGCGTGTAAGACGGAGCCTGCTGGATCATAAAAATGCAGCGCAGTGACGATACAGACATTTCATAGCCTACACAAGACGGGTGTAACGCTGCTAATGAGTCAGCCGTCACTCTCTGAGTAGCCGAGCATATGCTTCAGTCCATCGTACTCCCTCGGGCTTTCGGTCGTTCTCTAAAGATTTCGGCCTTTATTTTGATAGGAAAGCTGAAGACATGAAAGGGGAGAGGGGGGGGGGAGATGACATGTAGGAAAGGGCCGCAGGTCGGAGTCAAACCTCTATATTTACCAACTGAGCTATCCGGGCGTCGTCTTTCTCTTTTAATCAGTCTGTTATTGTTGTTGAAAGCTTATGAAGGAGCTTTCTCATATATATATATATATATATATATATATATATATATATATATATATATATATATATATATATATATATCCTAGGCTATTTATTTTAGATAACTTCCATTTATATGTGTTGCAGCTGTATATTTTCAAACTGGTAAAGGAAACCCTGTCTTTGCATTTTATTTTAATCACAATCTGTTTTAATAAAAGAGCTTGTGAAAAGTGGCTTTGACTTAAAACTGAACATTTAGCCCACTTTTAAAAAAAATGCAGAGCTATATATCGTGTATCGTGTAAATTTGGGTGCACCTAAATTTTGTGCTGGTGCACCTAAGTGAAAAAAAGTTAGGCGCACCAGTACAACCGAGGCAAAAAGTTAGTGTGGAGCTCTGGTTTGGCGTGGTGTGAACTCAAATATCAACTGAACGGATAAGAGCACGCTGACATGCACAAGCATCTATACAGATATTTTGATGAATGTTATGAACATATAACATTATATGTAATATAATATAATTATTATTAATTTTTGCTAATGAGGAAAAATTTATCCATTTAGTATGTACACTTGTCACTGGCTTAATTTTGAGGAAAAAAAACTAACTAATAATAAATTAAAAATTTAAAAATAATTATTTTTATTTCAAGTTAAGCCAAAAGCATTCGTCTGCTTATATGCTGAAAGGTTTCAGGTTTCGTTTGGTTTCGATTGTTGTCTCAAATTGAGCTACTGACGCCGTTTAAAAGAAAACACTGTTACACACGTATGTCATGTTCAAGTCCCCATCCCGACCACGCCCATCCCCCACTCTGGCCATGTGGCCAGTGTGTATGCAGCCCCTCCCCTCACGTAAGCTGTGAACTCTGCGTCAGATCTTCACTGCATGGACGACAGCAGGCTGGAATCATGGATCAGGGAGAGATGGTGAGTCTAAAATTGATTTTACTGCCATTTAAACCGTTTACAATTCTGTTTAAAATAGATTTGTACTGTTTTCACATGTAAAGCAACTCTTATAGATTAATTTGAAAGTAAAATGTTAGAAGGCTAACTTATATCTTGTCAGCCAAATAAGTTAATGCTAGCTAGTTTACTGGCAGCTAACATTACAGTTTATAAACCAACACCATCTTAGTTTACAGGAAATTGTGGAAATGGAAACCTTAGTTTAGGACAGTAGCAGGTGTGGTTCTCAGGACCAGGTCAGCCATTTAGTAACGTGCACATGCCGTGACCTGTTGCCATTTTGCAACTTTTACCATACGTGTGTGTGTGTGTGGGGGGGGTTTAAACAAAAGTATAAATCAAGAGATGGCTGCAGTAAAGTTAAATGCACTGATACTGAGCTGAAATGAAAGGTGCGCTGCAACATGTGTCTTGCAGTCAGAATCAGATAGTGCTGGGTGGGGGGGTGTTGAGTGAGAGGGAGTGGTGACTACAGAAGGAGAGGTGGCTGGGGAACTATTTTCACCAGAGAGATAAATATGTTGTACTTAAAGATTTTTCCATTAAAAAAAACATCCTATCAGGTTTTCTGGACTAATATTTGACAGTTTTGTGGTGTTAATTGGTTTATAAGCTTGTATTGTAATCTGCATATTTATTTATTACACATTGAGCATTAGTATGGCTTAAGAAAGCTGTATAATGTTGAAAGCCCCTTTAGACTCAAAGTTTTCATTATTTCATCTGACACAATTGAAAATATAAATTTTTGTACCTATTAATTTATCGAAAATATGGACATACAGTGTTATACTACCTCTCTGACGGTGCATGTGACACATACTGCCTAATCTACTGTTAATAAAACTGGAGAAATGCAGCTAAAATGTGTGACTAATATATGATATGACTTGCAGGAAGAAGATTTGACAACCATTCATGGTCACCGTGACAGCCCTTTAAATTCTTCAGGTCAGTAAAGTGATAATTAGGACAACTCGTAATATGAATTTGCACTTAATGATCTCTTTTTGGTCATTTTGCTGGTACACATTAAATGTCTGCTATAGAATGTTTGTTTGGAAATATTGTCATGGAAATCAGTGTTGGTTTAGTGTATGAGACTCAGAAAGTTGATGTGTTGCATGGCAAAGGCTCGATTTGTACGAGTATTCCACCTGCAGTTTTGTTGATAAATCCAACTTTCTGAGTCTCATGCAGGGTTATCTCTGCCATTATAGAGCTTAGGGGCAGCGCCAAAGCGTATAAACATAAAAACAATTTGGACATCATCTGGACTGCGAACATAGACTGTATAGAAGCCGATGAACAGGAGGGGCTCCTGCTTGTTGTCTTCTGGACACGTGCTGTATGATGGACACAAACAGTGTCCCAACCACACACACACACCATGCATGTTGCACACGCAGCCCCAGGTACAGCCCACACATTAGATAGTGTGTGGTGGAAAAAGAGAGGGACTTGTGTTTGTCTGTGAGTATAAAGTTAATAATCATTTGCATAATAGATGTGAATGTAGAATTTTAGTCTGTGTACAGTATATCTGTTGGTAATTGCTATAACTCCTCAAGACCAAAGCCAAGTTCCCTTGTCCTGCTTGCTACCTGCTGGTTTAAAGTGAAACGGTTAGCCAGCCCGGCACAGAGCTAGCGACAACTTTAGCTAAGGTTCACTCACCAACCGTGGGCTGACTTTTAAGGTGGACAAGCTATTCTCATTTTAGTGACAAGCTCCTCCAAGTTTTGCTTCTAATGATCCTTCCCTAGCTGCAACCAACAACAACTCGGCTAAGCTTTTGCAAAAATAACTGTTTAATGACATCACCAATATGCAAATGAATGTGTGACGTCATTGCACCTAAGCGCTCTGAAATCTCAGGGAAAACCCTGTCATGCACTGTCACACATCAAACAATGCAATGTATGAAACATCCTCAACATTCTATGGCTGCCATCTTATAGTTTACCAAATGAGATTACCCTGATGCTCTATAATGTTTCAATTTGATCTATTTAAGTTCTGTTGTAAACATATTTATCTCCTGTCATATCTTTACTAATGACTATAACCCCATTAACACTCTCTGACAGTGCCTTGAAGAAATAGATACTTGGATGTCACAGAACTTCCTCCAGCTTAACAAAAAATAAAACTGAGGTGGTAGTTTTTGGAAATGAGGAGGAAAGATGCAAACTTTCTACCTTGCTTGAAAGGAAGGGCTTAATAGCAAAGAAAGTGGTAAAAAAAAACAACCTTGGTGTCCTTATATATAATGATCTAAATTTTAGCAGTCACATTAAAACAGTCATAAAATCATTATACCTTCATCGTAAAAATATCAATAAACTAAAAGAATATATTTCAAAGGAGGATCTTGAAAAAAATCATACATGCTTTCATTTCTAGTGGGATTGATTATTGCAATGTGCTGGACTCCCTAAAAAGACTTTAAAACCACTCCAAATGGTACAGAATAGTGCAGCCAGGATCCTTACTAAAACAAAAAGAACAGATCATATTACGCCAGTCTTAAAGTCCTTACACTGGCTCCCAATTTAATAATGAATTGATTCTAAGGCACTTCTGTTAGTTTTTAAGTAACTAAAGGGGATGGGACCAAACTACCTGCATAACATATTCCAACAACATTCTCAACCAAGACACCTTAGATTAAAACATAAGCAACTACTACTGAAACCTACTGTCAGAACAAAACAGGGGGAAGCAGCTTTTAACCACTATGGTGTCGATCTTTGGACCAGCTTCCAGAGAACATAAAAAAATTTGAACTTGGAAATTGAGATTTTCACTCATAGAAAACATTCTCACAACCGTGATCTGAATGTAATAACACTAATTCACAAATGTGTAGATTTATTTTACCATAGATACAATGACAGTAGCAAATTTGTAATCCAACGTTCACTGATTTTTATATATTATTATTATTTATATTAAATAATGATGGGTAAATGTTGCATTACAAGTTTGCAGCGGTCATTGTATCTGTAAAAATCAATCTACACATTTGTAAAATTCTTTGTGTGAATATTTTCCAATAGGTCGAACATTTTCTCTCACGTTTTGCACCATATTTACCTTCATAGTCATAAATTACTGCGGCAAGGCAGAAATATTAGCTATTTGTTTACAATGTTGTTTTCCCTGTGTATGTATTTTTAAAGTGGAAAATGTAAACCGTCCAACAGCTACCTGTAATGACTGCCTATAACTGCACCCTCAATAATAATGTGATCACCAGCTACAATTTTATGAGAAAAGTTCAGCAGCATCATAATTCAGTTCAATTTTATTTATAGTATCAAATCATAACAAGAGTTATCTTGAGACACTTTACAGATAGAGTAGATCTAGACCACACTCTATAATTTACAAAGCCCCAACAATTCCCCCAAGAGCAAGCAGTTCGACAGTGGCGAGGAAAAACTCATTCATAGGAAGAAACCTCGGACAGCACCATAAGAAGAGCTGTAGCTAGTAACATTAGCGTTATGTTTTATTATGCTTAGCAACTGTAATCATTCAGTCACAGCATTCTTGCCATAGGCCCTCATACATGTTATCGGTTCATTATGGCTGCTGCTTAAACTCACGCCGTAAGTCAACTAGCCTGCAACACAAATCAAACATAGCCTACCTTTCTGTCATGCCAATGTAAACTTCCTACTTTTTAAGCAAACACACCTAGCAATCCCTTCCTCTCTCTGCATCATGTTTTTATTGAACAACATGGCATCATAACTGGCTTAAGTGGGCCATTGCAGGATGATCCAGTATGTAGCCTGAGTTGTAGGTTTCATATTTTTTCCAAGTAAGGTTTTGCTTTGTGTAAGTCATTGTATTATTATATATAAATCTCAGTGTTGTACATAATCTCAAGTAATAATAAGCCAACATGAATCCCACCATAATATGTCACATTTTCATCATTAGGTTAATCTGGAAAAAAATGCTTCTTAGGCTTTATCCATCATCATCATCAGTGTCAAAGATTACAGCTTTTAAAAGGTCACCAAAAGGTTGAGTAGAGTCAGTCAGTTTAGAAGGTTATACTAGGTACGTTAGATGTGGTGCATAGTAATACTAATATGGAATGTAGTTGGAGAGGAATTCTAAAATGAATTAGTTTTAACAGAAAAATTATCAATAAGTAAATGGCATACATTTATTTTAACTAACAACAATAATTGTTTGCTTTGTATTTGATCCCCAGGAAATGGACCAGAGCTCTTCTGACTCTACAGTGATCCTTGAACTAAGTTCCGTCCCTGAAAAGGAGGACATAAGTGTTCCTGAACTCAAGAGAGCAGAAAGTGCACAACTTTGTAAGTTCACATACAATCCAATGCACAACTTGGTCTGACAATAACAGTAGTGGGGGAAATTGTCTTGGTTTTAACCTGTTAAGTCCGACGGACCTGGTACCAGTTCCACAGCACTAAGTGGTCGCAGCTATTGTAAATTTGCGCTTGTTTAAAACTCTAGGTTAATCACAGCCTCATTGAACTTTAAGACCCAACATCTAAAACTCTAGACCAATACTTTTCTGAGCCATTTTCAGAAAATATACAAATTTGGCTCACTACCACTGATGGGATTTGGCCTACTCCTTCGGTACTTAAATTTGGTATTTAATGATATGGCATTTTTCTGTAATCAATAGTATTAAAGGAGAACTCCTGGTTATTTTTACATTAATCTTGCTATACCTACTGTATGTGAGTACCGTCGATAGCAAAAAAATATGAGCCGATTCGGTGCTAGCAGCACGGAGCTAATACAGCTAACGCCCAGAGCTCCCACTCAGCTAAAACAGCAGTTTTGGGGGCATAAGATAAAGAGTGCCTTTGTGCCTCTTAACAGACACAAAATGCAATTAAAACATCTGGACAACATGAACAGGGCCCTTACATGACAACAAGATGCGTTTAGCAACTTAGCCATTGTTTAAATTCACCTACCCTGTTAGCTGCTAGCTGCCGTCTGGGATGAGTGAGTGTGTTCAGCCAGGCTTTGGTAATAATCATCACGCAGCAGTTCTGTGTGTATTTGTAGCATGTATATCCATTTTGTGTGCGTTGGTGACTAGGAATCTTGCCAGTGTCGATCGTTGTGGTTTCCTTAGCCGGGCTAGCAGGCCTGGCCGGCGTCCCAGCTTCTGCTTCCTGCCCGCCCTCCTGGCTTACCGCGGCCGACAACAATCCAACGAGCGCCCGCTGGTCTGGTGGATGTCCTCCAGAAGACCATTCAAGCCTTCGCTGCAAAATTTTTTATTTCCCACCTCTAAAATGTAGTAGTAGTACTGTAAATGTACTGTAGTGATTATGACCATATTAGTGACTATGTAACTACATGGAAACGGACCAAATTATGTTTGCCTTGTACAGTAAAATAGTGTTACAGACGGCTAACTGTAGTCTTGCAGGAAAAGGTAAACAGTGTGCAGGTTGGAGGAGCGTCGTGTGTGAAGAGTGAAGAGCGGAGGTGTTCACAAAGGAAGAAGCTTGGAGTAATGTAACTATGGAGCTAGAGCTAGCCTTCAGTAACGCTATTACTGTACAAGAAACAGGCATCATTTGGCCCGTTTCCATGTAGCAACATAGTCACTAATATGGTCATAACCACTACAGAGCTCAATTACCTATTTTTGAGGGGGAAATAAAATAAATATTTTCTCAGCAAAGGCTTGAATGGTCTTCTGGAAGACCTCCACCAGACCAGCGGGCGCTCACTGGATTGTTGTCGGCCAAGGTAAGCCAGGAGGGCAGGCAGGAAGCAGAAGCTGGGACGCCGGCCGGGCCTGCTAGCCCGGCTAAGGAAACCACAACAATCAACACAGACAAGACTCCTACTCACCAACGCTAGATGGATCACACACAAAATGGATATAAATGCTACAAATACACAGGGAACTGCTTTGTGATGATTATTACAGAAGCCGGGCTGAACACAAATGCATCTAGTTGTCATGTAAGGGCCCTGTTCATGTTATACAGACATTTTAATTGCATTTTGTGTCTGTTAAGAGACACAAAGGCACTCTTTATCTTATGCCCCCAAAACTGCCGTTTTAGCTGAGTGGGAGCTCTGGGCATTAGCTGCAGCAGCTCCGTGTTGCTAGCACTGATTTGGCTTGTTTTTTATTTTTCGTCAGTATTCACATAGGTATAGCAATCAAGATTAACGTAAAATAAACGTTTTGGACAAGGATTTACAAAGACATAAAGGTAATTGAGAATTTGCATGTGAGCTTAACTAAAAGGGATCTGGTCAGCTATGTACAAATGTCTCATGTTATTTAAGTAGTCCTATGTGATATAAAGCTGATTTTGTCAGTAAGTAAATGAAACCGGTACTTACTTGCAGCCAGATCAAGGCTAAAAAAGGAAGTGCAGTACCAACCAGGTGGTTGGTAGAGCATTGCTTGGTTTTTGCTAAGTAGTTGTTAGGGACTTATGGGGCTGAAAAATTAATCAAAAATATTATCAAAATCACAGCTCTCTGCCCTCCGTTTACTTGTATTGTGTCAAGGTTTTTCTCCTTTATTCATTCTGCTAGCAAACAACAGAAACATGAGTAATCAGCAGGAAGAATGGGAAGACTGGAATCCTGACACTAAACTAAAGTTATGTCCAACATTACCTGTGTTAGCTTACCTTACAGACTGTAGTTAGTCTGACAAAACTGACATTTGGATATTTGACTTGTTAATAAAATGCTTGCTGCAAACTTAACATTGGGCATATTGTTAGCTTAGTGTCAGAATCCCACAGTCTAACCATTCTCTCTGCTGATTGAAGATGAGGCTCCTTCATCCAATACAAGTCGATGGAGAGCGGAAAGATGTTTTCCTCTCTGGTGGGAGTATGACGCAATGTGCTGTGTCTCTATTGTGCAGCCCTAGGTGGTTATGAGGTAACATCTAGCAACCATCTAGTTGCCATCTAGTCCCCTTGTAACAACCACACTTTTACAGTTTTTTTTCCAGTCTAAATGACTTATTATTATTATTATTATTATTATTGGCACAACAATAGAAACCACCTAGTTACTACTGTCCAGACACCCATCATTTTAGATTTTTAATCTTTAAACTCTGCTAGCAATTTTACATTGATTGGCCTTACTTCTTTGTCTAAGGTTCATCAAAAATGGCGAGGAAGAAGTGGAGCACAGAGGAGGTCCAGGCTGTGGAGAGCAATCTCATGGACAACATCAACTCTGGCAGGGTTCCTGGTAAAGCCCAGTGTGAAGCATCTATGAAGGGATCCTCAGAGGTGCTTAGGGGAAGGAGCTGGCAGGCAGTTAAGTTTTATGTGAAGAACCGCATTGACACTTTAAAGCGTCTAGAAAATAACTAATGGAAATCTAAATTGTAATCACTGAACATAATTCCATCTAAGTTCTTCTACAATCCCACAACTAGGTACAGCGCTAACTTCAATTCAGCTCATATCTGAGCATGCAAAGACATTTTTATTAAGATTGTTATAGCTCTTTTGTTTTCAAATTTAATATGTCTACATGCTCTGACTATTATTTCATTGAGTGATGTCATTTACATTTTTATCCTAAAGAACATTGTGGTAGTGGGTCATGGGTGGTTGGAGAAACGGAGGTAGAGAGAGACACAGGTTGTAGAGAGAGTGAAAGGTTTGTAGAGAGAGACAGGTTTGCAGGGAGAGAGAGACAGGTATGTATGTAGAGATAGACAGGTATGTAGGAAATGAGAGAGACAGGTATGTAGGTAGAGACAGACAGGTATGTAGAGAGAGACAGGTATGTAGAAAGGAGAGAGACAGGTATGTAGAGAGAGACCGGTATGTAGATTAGAGAGTGAGACAGGTATGTAGATTAGAGAGTGAGACAGGTATGTATATTAGAGAGAGAGACTATGTAGGGAGAGATAGATGGGTGTGTAGAAAGATAAAGTGTTCCTCAACATTTCTTAAAAGAAGAAACAGAGGTAATGAGAGAGAAACGAGTACAGAGAGAGAGACAGGTTTGTAGAGAGAAATCGAGGTCGGCAGAGACAGACAGGTTTGTAGGAAGTAAGAGAAAGAGGTGAAGGAGAAGGAATGATCATAGCAAAGAGCCAGGACAAATTAATTTGTATATGGATGAGTTGTGATAATAAAGTTAATCTGCAATGTAAACACCATTGCTTCTGTGGCATTTCCTGAATGAACTAGAATATATAAAGTACTACAAGTCAAAGGTTGGTTGGAACAATACCAACAGGAAACAAAGAAAAATTAACAGAACAAGTACAAGGCGCAGGCGACTGCTGTTGTCACTCACTGTCCCGCAGGTTATGGAAGCAACACAGACTGCTGCCTGCTCACAGCTCTTAGTGTCCTCTCCTAGTAGGACTGGTAATTTAATTTAATCTGAGAGCTATAGAAAACCTTTTGGTTCTTATATATATTCTTTGGAAATATAGTTTCCAAATGTTTATATATTTGACATGTTAAGTGAGGAAGTTTGGCTCTGTTTTAGGCTCACTAAGGGTGCAATCAGTGGACAGCCTTTGCTCTACAGGGAGCCAGGTTTTCCTTTGTCACCTGTTTTCAATGGCAAGGTTGTGTGCACTCAGTCTGTACTGTGCCGATCCGTAACCATGCTCAAATAATCTGCTATGGTGTCCTGTTGATTTAGAGCAACAAAACATGTAGTTTTTAAACAAAACTACATCATCTATTGGAAAATAGATGATGTAGTTTTGTTTAAGCTGTGGTGTAATCTAGTTGAGTTGTTGGTTATGTTCCTGATGCTTTGGTGGAACAGGTTTGTGAACTCAGCTGGGTAAGCGGGTGTCCATTTTTGTT
>JABUOV010000110.1:0-2500 GCA_025617405.1 Perca schrenkii | reverse complement strand
TTTCGTTTAAAAGCACATTTAGTCGTCACTTTTAATCGCCACTTTTAAGATTCACCGTATTCTCGTTTTTGGGTCAAATGGCCTTTTGAATGGGAGTGCCAGGGACACTACTATGATCGCATCAAAATAGCTATTTTTAAAATACTAAGAAGGCTCGACACAACATGAGACTTTGCTCCAAGTATCACCAGGGGCTCTACACATTAATACAAGCATTGACAACATTGGTTGTGTACACAGAGTTTACTAAAAAGAAACTCACTGGCGAAAGGTTGGGGACCCCTGGTGCCCCCCCATTCCCCCTGTAAATTACACCTGTGCTTAAATGTGTGTGTAACTGGTTGTGTGTCCAGGTTACAGAGACCAAATGTGTATCTGCCCGTGCACCTGTACGGTCAGCTGGTCCACGATAAGACGGGCTGCCACCTGCTGGAGACTCAGGTAACTGACTGTCTGATTTACTATGGGATGTCTCTGCATCGCTTCAGACTAGCCTCGTTAGAGCCCTAGTTTGTCTTTGTAGTCCTATAACAGTTTATTTGTGTGTCTTTATAGTCCTGTAACAGTTTATTTGTGTGTCTTTATAGTCCTGTAACAGTTTATTTGTGTGTCTTTATAGTCCTATGACAGTTTATGTGTGTCTTTATAGTCCTGTAACAGTTTATTTGTGTCTTTATAGTCCTATAACAGTTTATTTGTGTCTTTATAGTCCTATAACAGTTTATGTGTGTCTTTATAGTCGTATGACAGTTTATGTGTGTGTCTTTATAGTCCTATGACATTTTATTTGTGTGTCTTTATAGTCCTATGACAGTTTATGTGTGTCTTTATAGTCGTATGACAGTTTATGTGTGTCTTTATAGTCCTATGACAGTTTATGTGTGTCTTTATAGTCGTATGACAGTTTATGTGTGTCTTTATAGTCCTATGACAGTTTATGTGTGTCTTTATAGTCCTATGACAGTTTATGTGTGTCTTTATAGTCCTATGACAGTTTATGTGTGTCTTTATAGTCCTATGACAGTTTATGTGTGTCTTTATAGTCCTATGACAGTTTATTTGTGTGTCTTTATAGTCCTATGACAGTTTATGTGTGTCTTTATAGTCCTATGACAGTTTATTTGTGTGTCTTTATAGTCTTATGACAGTTTATGTGTGTCTTTATAGTCAGTTTATGTGTGTCTTTATAGTCCTATGACAGTTTATGTGTGTCTTTATAGTCCTATGACAGTTTATTTGTGTGTCTTTATAGTCCTATGACAGTTTATGTGTGTCTTTATAGTCAGTTTATGTGTGTCTTTATAGTCCTATAACAGTTTATGTGTGTCTTTATAGTCCTATGACAGTTTATGTGTGTCTTTATAGTCCTATGACAGTTTATGTGTGTCTTTATAGTCAGTTTATGTGTGTCTTTATAGTCCTATAACAGTTTATGTGTGTCTTTATAGTCCTATGACAGTTTATGTGTGTCTTTATAGTCCTATGACAGTTTATGTGTGTCTTTATAGTCCTATGACAGTTTATGTGTGTCTTTATAGTCCTATGACAGTTTATTTGTGTGTCTTTATAGTCCTATGACAGTTTATGTGTGTCTTTATAGTCAGTTTATGTGTGTCTTTATAGTCCTATAACAGTTTATTTGTGTGTCTTTATAGTCCTATGACAGTTTATGTGTGTCTTTATAGTCCTATGACAGTTTATTTGTGTGTCTTTATAGTCCTATGACAGTTTATGTGTGTCTTTATAGTCAGTTTATGTGTGTCTTTATAGTCCTATAACAGTTTATTTGTGTGTCTTTATAGTCCTATGACAGTTTATGTGTGTCTTTATAGTCCTATAACAGTTTATTTGTGTGTCTTTATAGTCCTATGACAGTTTATGTGTGTCTTTATAGTCAGTTTATGTGTGTCTTTATAGTCCTATAACAGTTTATTTGTGTGTCTTTATAGTCCTATGACAGTTTGTGTGTCTTTATAGTCCTATGACAGTTTGTTTGTGTCTGTATAGTCCTATGACAGTTTGTGTGTGTCTTTATAGTCCTATGACAGTTTGTGTGTGTCTGTATAGTCCTATGACAGTTTATGTGTGTCTTTATAGTCCTATGACAGTTTGTGTGTGTCTTTATAGTCCTATGACAGTTTGTGTGTGTCTTTATAGTCCTATGACAGTTTGTGTGTGTCTGTATAGTCCTATGACAGTTTGTGTGTGTCTGTATAGTCCTATGACAGTTTGTGTGTGTCTGTATAGTCCTATGACAGTCTTATGACAGTTCATACATGAATGGGACATCCCAGCAGTGACCCAGAGGGTTCTAACATGCGTCTCTCCGGTGTCTCCAGAGCGTGGTACCTGACCTCAGCTACACGGTCCGCTCCCCGATGCTGGACACCTGGGAGGGAATCAAGCAGCTGAAGGCAGCTCTCTGGGCACTGGTCAGTCAGCTGACTCTCACTTCCTGTCTCTCTCTCTCACTTCCTGTCTCTCTCACTTCCTGTCTCCC
>JABUOV010000109.1:0-116629 GCA_025617405.1 Perca schrenkii | reverse complement strand
GTCATAACGAACGCAAGAGGAGCCTCCCATATTCGGCCACTAGATGGCGCTCACGGGGTGCCGACATGCGGCGGTGACGTCATCACGCTCGCGGTATGCGCGCGCAGCTTCGACGGTTAGATGCACTACCGTATTCGGCCACAAGATGGCGAGCGCGAGTAACGACGCGCGTCCGCGACGTCATCACGCACGCTCATATCCCCAAATTACATGGCAGGTTTGCGCGTGCGTGTGACGTCACACATGCACGCGCAAAAACGCCACCTTTATACTACTTGCACCTTATGGAGCTTTGATTTCAAAAAAGGTACTCTTGTTGTTACACAGTATTTATGTTTAGATTTTATTGTTATTTGTTGATGAAGAAACCTGTTTTATTATGTATTCATTTGATTTTGCAACTGTTCACTGAAATAGCCGTTTCTATGAAACTACATGTGACACGTCATATTTGGCTTTGACTTTGACTGAACATTTGCTCTCACTTTGCGGAAAAAAATATCGGGATATATATCGTATATCGATATTCAGCCAAAATATATCGGGATATGACTTTTGGTCCATATCGCCCAGCCCTACACTATACTACACTTAAATATCTGTTTATTTATCGCACTTAATATCATTATTGCAATATTCAACAATGTTATCGCATATTCTCCTCATACGCAGCCCTAATCCTCATAGAGCTGTTTGTTTTCATCTGTGTATGTATGTGTATGCATATGTATGTGTAATGTATATATTCACTTTTTTATATACAAACTTATATCTGCACATAGTAGTCTTATGTTTATGTTTATCTTGTTCAGCTTTGTTGATTTTGTTTCATGTAGAGCTGCAGCGATTAGTGGACTAATCGATAAGTCGATCAACAGAAAAAAAAATTCAGAAAATGCTGTTTTCACTCTGTCAAATATGGATATTTCTCTTTTCTGTTTAAATATTATATCATATTAAACTGAACATCTTTGGGTTTCAGTTTAAGACATTTAAAGACCATTAACTTGGACTTGGAGAAACTGGGATGGTCATTTTTCACTATTTTCTAACATTTTTGTAGACCAAACAATTAATTGAGGAAATAATCGGTGGATTCATTTATAATGAAAATAATTGTTAGTTGCAGCCCTGGTTTTTAGTCGTATGTCTATAATCAAAAAGCCAAAGTCAAGTTCCCTGTATGTGTTTACACTTCTTAGGCCATCGCCTCTATGTTGAGTTATGTGGTTTTACGTGCTACAAGCTATTTCAAATTGGGAAAAGTTGAAAAGCAGCAAAGCTACCCTCAAGTTACTTTCAAAAAAATCCTTAGTCTTAGCATGAATACTAACTAAATAACCCTGTCTGGGTTCCACAGACGAGGGAGTGAAATTAATGTTATATTTCTTTCGGATATTACAGCCAACATTTTCTCTCAAGCACCTGTCTGCTGCAGACTACAGTCTGGATGTAAATCCAAACCAAACAACCACATTTGGACTGAAAGAAGAGAAAAGAACATTAAAGGGTAACTTCGGTTTTTTTCAACCTGGATCCTATTTTCCTATGTTTTTGTGTCTAAGTGACTGATGTTTTTGACATTGGTCCACTATTAAGCGAAATCGCTGAAGTCTGCAACTAGCTGGGTATATGTCCAGCTGGTATTTACCTTCACAAAAGTGCTCGTTTTGCCGCTGACAGACTCAGATTAATATTTTACAAGTGTCTGACAATATTATGGAAAGGATTTCTAAGGAGGTGGACCTTTCTGTTAAAGAGTAAGATCCTTTTTTTAAAACATAAAAACAGCTGCGAAATTGCTAACGCCATCAGACTTCATGTAAATAAACAGTCATTTTAGCATCTCATAATACACTTCATTCAAAGTCGACAGAAACAAAATAAAACTATGAAAAGACGTTTTGGGTCGTCTTTCCACTTTTCCAAACATAACAACTCTAGTTTTGGTTGAAATAAACACACAGTTTCACTGCATGAAAAGTGAGATTTCCGTCCCCGTAAATGCCTGTAAACGCCCGGAAATCCCCCTAATTTTCGGCAGTTATCGACAATTTACAGGCTGCGAACGTCACGTTCGTCTGTGCCACATATTGTCGGAAACGAACCATGACGTATGTGGAGAGCCCCCGCGGAGGTGTTAATGGATCTAATTAGAATATGAATAGACGCCTGGCCAGAGAACGTCTGGCCTGGCTGGAATTTCCTCACTCACTATTGGCAAAAACCACTACTTTTAAACAAGAAAAACCTCTCGTGATTGGTTGACAGGTCTGTCATGGGTTAGGCTATTGGTCAACCTGGGCCATTATTATAATAATAATAATAATAAAAAATATATATATATATATATTTATGTATTATATATATTTATTTCATATATGCTATGTTGTATATTCATGTCATGGTTATCCTAACTAAAATGATTTGCCAGGAACGTGCAGTTTATTCAAAGATAGAGCTTTGACACAAAACACAAACGCAATCAGAAAAAAAACTGCGTACAAAGCATCGGAGACATACAGCACACACAACAAATATCCCTTGCTCACGAGAAGCAGCACCGTCAAGCCCTCGCGGCCGCCTCGGAGCTGTAGGTAACCGGCAGCATTCGGTCGATTTAGCAGACGTCTGTGGTGCGTTGTCCGGTTGTATGGTGGCGCACTTCCAAATGTCCACCTCAGGCGCAGCCAGCACACTCTGTCTCGCTTCCAGCAGCTGTAAATTCCATCAATAAAGATAATCAGTACTGCGTGATATACCGCTTATGGACACAACACATCTATGAATGCACCTGAAAAATATTCACATTAACCAAACGGATCTAATCTTACCCTCTTTTCTTCTCTGCCTGCTTCTGCCCGCGATGCCACATCTGGTTGTTTCTACCTGAAGCTCCTGCGTGCTGTCTCGTAGTTTACAGGCAGCTGGAAAACAATGAAATGAGAGTGGTATGAATAAAAAACATAAGTCACAGTAAAATTAAACAAGGAAAGATGAAAAAGTAAAAATGACTTACACACAATGGCGTAATTAGCGTCATGTTAATCTGGACTTGCAGACAGCTCCGAGCAAATATAGATCACAGCCTCGTTATGAGGCGAGGTTAGTCTGTAAAAATGTTTAAGATCGGTATCTATTAACGTATCTATGTCCTTATACAGAAGAAGTAATGCAATTCATTTAATGAAAGCATATTCTTTAAATCTTACCCTTGCTCCGGTTCGTACTGCCTGCTACAGTTCATCTCAGAGTTGTGAAGACGGCGACTGCTTTCTGGAAATTACGAGACAAAAAAAATACACTTTTATAAAACAACTCACCCGCTCAGCTCTGTAATGAATGGCGTTGAAAGCAGCCAGGTTGCCCAGACACACAGCTCTGTGCTACTCGCGTTTAAACTTGGTGGGGTTTAAAACATTACTGCCAAGTCTAAGTAGCCTGTTTAACATCCAAATACAGTCATTGTACGATCAAGAGTTAATAAACAGTACAGACTAGCTCGCCGTTTCATTAATAATCATATACTTACGTTGACTTCTTTTCTGTGAGCGCATCTTTGGAGCCACGGAGGTGATATGGAGGAGAGAAAAAACCCGCTCCAAACGTCTTGAACAACTCCTGTGTGTTTCCAAGTGAAGTTTGACAGAGTGTACAGACAACTCTTTTACCAGTTGGACTGAAATATTCCCATATTTCGGCAGTTTTTGCTCTAACTCTCAGACTCATCTCCATAGCCTCCCGCAATCCCCCGCCGCTATTTTCCAATGGTAGCAGTGAGGGCGGGGGTAGGGGGCGGGGCAGTATGATAGAGAGAGACAAAGAGGAGCAGATTAACCAGCAGGGCGCCAACAGCGCACACACTGGTGTGGAGGTGAATTACAGTGAGTTATAATGGATTACTGGGAAAGCTTAATAATAGGACAATTGAAGTCTAGATTATGAGGCCATTTCAGCAGAGCCAACAGCTTCATATGCCATGGACATGTGAATATGGTGCTGAATTTGCCAGTATTTTAAGAAGATAAATGGTTGGGACCTTGTCATGCAATGACAAACCTGATATGCTTTATGTGAAGCACAGTGTTTTGGTGTCAGCAGAAAGACTTCTCTTAGAAAACTGTACAGTGGAGCCTCTGTCTCCATTCCACCAGACAATGTTGGATGAGCAAGACCAAAGACTGTAGTCATGCCACTATGTACAGTGGTTGAGCTATGAGCATGGAATGCACATTTTACCTTTGTGGCAAAGCCTGATTAAAATTAATTGTTAAAATAAATTATTTTGTGTAACCTTTTTTACATAACATTAGTAATTACTAATGACATACACTGTAATTAATCTAGCATACTTTCATTAAATAAATCAATTCAAGCTAAAATTGAAGAGTCTACAATTAGGCTATACTGAGTCTGATCTATTTTAAGAGATTTTCTTAAAATTAAGTTAATACCTTTTAGAAAAATGTCAACTGGGGTAAAACTCCCCCTGCTGCTACCATGATTTGCATTTGTATAGCTCACAGCATTTTCATTTACATGTGAAAGCCTCCCCTAGAATTAGAGGAAGGGGGGGTCATGGGGGGACAACTGCCAAGCAAGGCCCACGTCAATTTCCGACAATTCACGGCAGTTTTCGGTGTTGCCTGTAAATTGCCGTATACAGCCGTAAACCTGAAGTTCCACGACAATCTACAGTGCCGCATACTGACGAAAATCCCACTTTTCATGCAGTGTTTATGATGTACATGTGAAAATATGTTGGCTCTATACACGCTAAAATTAATGCTTTTTTTAAATGGAGTCTGGTGGGTTTAGCGCTAGACCTCAGAACTGTTTCTGGTTAAACAGAAAGGTCTTTAAAAGAGTTTAAAATGGCTTATCTCTGTAGGGATCCTTTCCATAATTGCCTGTCAGTGGCAAAAAAAACAAATTGACGATGCACATTTGCCCCATAGGGTTACATTGCAGTCTGTGGCTGCCGGTCACAAGGCAAGGCAAGGCAGCTTTATTTGTATAGCACATTTCAGCAACAGGGCAATTCAAAGTGCTTTACATAAAACATTAAAGAGCAGTTAGAAGACAATTAAAAACGATTTAAAAACATTAATAAACAAATTAAAAGCATTAAAAGACAAGAATAAAATTGATAGTGCAGTATAAGACTAAAAGTTACAGTGCAGTATAAGAAATTAAAGTTAATAAAATAGATTATTTAAAGAAAAGCAACATCAAAAAGATAGGTCTTTAGCTTAGATTTAAAAGAACTGAGAGTTGCAGCGGACCTACAGGTTTCTGGGAGTTTTTTCCAAATATGTGGAGCATAAAAACTGAACGCTGCTTCCCCCTGTTTAGTTCTGACTCTGGGGACAACAAGTAGACCTGTCCCAGATGACCTGAGAGGTTTGGGTGGATCATAATGTAGTAGCAGATCAGAAATGTATTTTGGCCCTAAACCGTTTAGTGATTTATAAACCAGTAAAACTATTTTGAAATCAATTCTTTGAGGCACTGGAAGCCAGTGTAGAGACTTCAGTACTGGAGTGATGTGATCCACTTTCTTGGGTTTAGTGAGGACTCGAGCAGCAGTGTTCTGAATCAGCTGCAGCTGTCTGATTGATTTTTTAGGGAGACCTGTAAAGACACCGTTACAGTAGTCAAGTCTACTGAAGATAAAAGCATGGACAAGTTTTTCCAGATCCTGCTGAGACATAAGTCCTTTAACCCTTGATATATTTTTAAGGTGATTATAGGCTGATTTTTTAATTATGTTAATGTGGCTTTTAAAATTCAGGTCTGAGTCCATGACTACACCAAGATTTCTGGCTTTGTCTGTTGTTTTTAACATTGTCGTTTGAAGCTGAGCGCTGCCTTTCAATCGTTCCTCTTTTGCTCCAATAACGACCACCTCCGTTTTTTCTTCATTTAATATAAGAAAGTTCTGGCACATCCAATCATTAATCTGTTGAATGCACATATTTAATTGTTATATTGGGCTATAGTTCCCTGGCGATAAGGTTATGTAAATTTATGTGTCATCCGCATAACTATGGTAACTTATTTTGTTGTTTTCCATAATCTGAGCCAGTGGAAGCATGTAGATGTTGAACAGAAGAGGCCCCAGAACTGAGCCTTGGGGAACTCCGCACGTCATATTTGTATGCTCAGATGTATAATTACCTATAGACACAAAGTAGTCCCTATTCTTTAAATAGGATTCAAACCACTTTAGTACTGAGCCAGAAAGACCAACCCAGTTTTCCAATCGGTCAAGCAATATGTCATGGTCTACCGTATCAAATGCAGCACTGAGATCAAGTAATACTAAGACTGAAATTTTGCCACTATCTGTGTCTAAGTGGATGTCATTAAAGACTTTAACAAGAGCCGTCTCGGTGCTGTGGTGTGGTCGAAAACCTGACTGGAAGGCATCAAAACTGTTGTTTAGCGATAAGAAAAAGTTGAGTTGTTGAAAAAACATTTTTTCTATGAATTTACTTAAAAATGGAAGGTTTGATATTGGCCTATAGTTACTCATTAGTGTCGTGTCTAGATTGTTCTTTTTTAGGAGTGGCTTGATGACTGCAGTTTTCAGGGCCTGTGGGAAGATACCTGAGAGCAGAGATGTGTTTACAATCTGTAGAAGATCAGAAGCCAAACAGTTCGAAACATTTTTGAAAACACCCGTTGGTAGAATATCAAGGCAACAGGAGGAGGTTTTCAGATGTTGTATAATGTCCTCCAGGTTTTTAAGGTTGATCGTATGAAATTGTGTCATGTTGGAATTTGTATTGCGTGCACACTGTGACAACACATATCCTGTACTTGATATGGAAGCACTGACTGTTTGTCTAATTTTCTGAATTTTGTCTGTGAAGAAGGAGGCAAAGTCATTGACACTTTTGTGCACAGAGATAGTGCCGTTAAAGAAAACACAGGAAGGATCAGAGAGAGCAACATCAGTCACCACAACCTTGGAAATGTTTAGACCTTTCAGATAATCAAGTCCAGTGTGTGCCCCTTATTGTGCGTGGGCTGTGTCACATGCTGAGTCATTCCATAGCTCTCAAAAACACAACACAGTTCTTTGGTCCCTCGGTCCTGGGGGTTGTCAACATGAATGTTAAAATCACCAGCAATAATTACACGGTCAAAGTTAATACAGATTATAGACAGCAGTTCATTAAAATCGTCAAAGAAGTTTGCACAGTATTTAGGTGGCCTGTAGATATTTAGAAGTATAGTTTGAGGGGAGGATCTTAGCTGAAGAGCCACATATTCAAAAGAAGCAACATTTCCATAAGATAATTGCGTACATCGGAATGAGTCATTAAACAAAATGTCGACTCCACCTCCTTTCTTATTCACTCTATTCTCAGTCATAAAACTGAAGTAAGGGGGGGCTGACTCAATGAGAACAGCAGCACTGTTATTATGGTCCAACCAGGTTTCAGTTAAAAACATAAAATCAAGATTGTGCTTAATAATAAAATCATTGATTAAAAATGATTTTCCTGCCAAAGACCTAACGTTTAGTAGTGCTAGTGTTAGTGTGTTTTCATTTTTTGGGACAGACTGTGGCTGACGAGGAATGGATGCTAAATTTGCAAAGTTTGCAGTTACGTGCTTATTCACCATTCTTTTTCGATTACCTATCACAATATAAATTGTGGAAGAATCTAATACGCAGGGCCCAGGCTTGTCTTGGATAGAGTCATGAGTGCTACTAGGTATGGAGCCTGGACCCGGCCCATATCAGTTAATGCTTGCTGCATTTTGCACACAAGCATCCTTATCAGTTTGGGGAGAAGGAGTTAACTGCCTCCTTGAGGAGGGATAGGTGCCTGGCGTTTTACGATGGGAGAAGGAAGGGGGGCATACTTGGTTCCAGCATTTACCAGCTGCTTCATCTGGTCAGTGAACTCCAACATGGGGATGGGGGAAAGAGGGGAGAGCAACGTATCCTTAAAGAGGTCCTCAAAGCTGTCGTAGTTGTCAAAGGGGTTTGAGGAGTGTTGGATGGGTGAGATGGGGGGTTGAGATTTCTCATCTCCGCTCTTTGGTTTCCCATGGTCAAATCTTTGCTCAGCTGGGGGCTGTAGTGGATCACTGCCGCACTTTGTTGTGTCTTCTTCTTGTTTTGGTTCATCTTATCTCGTGTCCTTGGCAAAGGGAGCAGATGTGTGGCGCAGAAAGTAAAGTAGGCTACAGGTGAACACCTTTACTCCTGGCTTGTTAAGGAATAGTCCATCTGCTTTAAAAAGATGTCTGCAGCCCCAGAAAATGTTAAAATTGTCAATGAACTGCAGAGAATGGTTGGTACATGCATTTGAAAGCCATCTGTTCAGTGCCAGCAGTCTGCTGAATCTCTCAGCTCCTCTTCTGACTGGCGGTATAGGGCAACTGATAAACACCTTTGCGTTTAGGGAGCTGACTGCGTTCAGCAGATTCATAAAGTCACGATTCAGCACTTCAGACTCGTGCTTTAGAACATCATTTGACCCTATATGCAGTATAGGGTCAGGGTTCTCGCTCAATACAGGAGCAATGTCAAGTCACTTAAACACAAAAACATAGGATAATAGGGTCCAGATTGAAAAAACAAGAAATTACCCTTTAACTTCTGCTTCAGACAAATATGAGAAGCTTTTTTTCTGATTTCTATAATTATTTTTTAACTAGTTAACTAGGACTCAAAATGGATCTGACACACTCTCTGACATGTTACGCATCAGCAATACAGAATTTCCAAATGTGTTAATGGAAGTATTGTTTTGTAAAGTTTAATGTTGTATGTAATAATGTTCCATAATCCCTTCCAGAGACAGAGACTGATCAACACCACGGAGACCCGAGTCAACCGCATCACTAATGGCGACTCTGACTCGGCGGCCAGGGCTCAGGGGAGGCGGGGCTTAGAGAATGGCATGGGCGGAGCTGAGCAGGGTCTGAACGGGAGGAGTCGACTTCAGCTGCTGGAGTCTGGAAACGAGACGGAGAACGAAAATGAGGACAACGAAAACAACGAGAACGATGAGGAAGGAGAGGGCGAAGACGAAAGCAGTGGCCCCCTGGTGCCTTTCAAAGTGCCAGGTACAGCACAGCTGACTTGTTGAAATCAAATGATCCCTGGCAATATAAATGTTTTCTGTTGTAAATATGTTTATTGCAGATCAGCATTGGGTACAGACTGCACTGGTTCATACAAGCAATATTACTTTTCCATTTTCTTATTCATACAATTACAAAAATACAGCAGCAACCAAGAACATATACGAATTATTTGGCGGATTCTAAATACATCAATAGTGAGGCACAGTAGCAAATAGCAAGACTTATGTTAAGAGACTAAAGAGCAAACAAAGGAGTCAAAAGAGGAAAGAAAACTGGGTAACACTTTACTTGAAGGTATCGACATAATCATGACATGGCATTGTCATAACTATGACATGACACTGTCATGAACGTGTCATAAATGTTATAAACAAGTCATTATGACTTCTGTCATTAAGTGTCAGGTCAAGGTTTTTGTCATGACAAGTTGACATTGTATGGGTTTTCTTGATTATGACAACTTGACATTAATCAAAGTGACATTACCTGAACTTGTCTTGGTCATGACAAGTTCCATCCATCCATCTTCGTCCACTTATCCGGTGTCGGGTCGCGGGGGGAGCAGCTCAAGCAGGGGACCACAAACTTCCCTTTCCCGAGCCAAATTAACCAGCTCCGACTGGGGGATCCCGAGGCGTTCCCAGGCCAGGTTGGAGATATAATCCCTCCACCTAGTCCTGGGTCTTCCCCGAGGCCTCCTCCCAGCTGGACGTGCCTGGAACACCTCCTTAGGGAGGCGCCCAGGGGGCATCCTTACCAGATGCCCGAACCACCTCAACTGGCTCCTTTCGAAGCGAAGGAGCAGCGGCTCTACTCCGAGCTCCTCACGGATGACTGAGCTTCTCACCCTATCTCTAAGGGAGACGCCAGCCACCCTCCTGAGGAAACCCATTTCGGCCGCTTGTACCCTGGATCTCGTTCTTTCGGTCATGACCCAGCCTTCATGACCATAGGTGAGGGTAGGATCGAAAACTGACCGGTAGATCGAGAGCTTTGCCTTCTGGCTCAGCTCTCTTTTCGTCACAACGGTGCGATAAATTGAATGTAATACCGCACCCGCTGCGCCGATTCGCCGACCAATCTCCCGCTCCATTGTCCCCTCACTCGCGAACAAAACCCCAAGGTACTTGAACTCCTTCACTTGGGGTAAGGACTCATTCCCTACCTGGAGTAGGCACTCCATCGGTTTCCTGCTGAGAACCATGGCCTCAGATTTAGAGGTGCTGATCCTCATCCCAACCGCTTCACTCTCGGCTGCGAACCGATCTAGTGAGTGCTGAAGGTCGCAGGCCGATGATGCCATCAGGACCACATCATCTGCAAAGAGCAGCGATGAGATCCCCAGCCCACCGAAACGCAACCCCTCCCCACCCCGACTACGCCTCGATATCCTGTCCATAAATGTTACAAACAGGATTGGTGACAAAGCGCAGCCCTGGCGGAGGCCAACCCTCACCTGAAACAAGTCCGACTTACTGCCGAGAACCGGGACACAGCTCTCACTTTGGTCGTACAGAGATTGGATGGCCCTGAGAAGAGACCCCCTCACCCCATACTCCCACAGCACCTCCCACAGTATCTCCCGGGGGACCCGGTCATACGCCTTTTCCAGATCCACAAAACACATGTAGACCGGTTGGGCATACTCCCAGGCTCCCTCCAGAATCCTTGCGAGAGTGAAGCGCTGGTCCGTTGTTCCACGACCAGGACGGAATCCGCATTGTTCCTCTTCAATCTGAGGTTCGACTATCGGCCGAACCCTCCTTTCCAGCACCTTGGAGTAGACTTTACCAGGGAGGCTGAGAAGTGTGATACCCCTGTAATTGGCATGACAAGTTGACATTAAATTTGTTTGGGATGTCTTTGTAATGACAACTTGACATTAACCAGGATGATATTACCAGAGGATGTCTTTGTCATGACAACTTGACATAATGTCATCCTGTTTAATGTGAAGTTGTCTTAATAAGGACACTCCAAAGAAATGTAATGTCAAGTTGTCAATACATGACAAATACAGCTTCTGGTAATGTCATCCTGGTTAATGTCAAGTCTTCATTACAAAGACATCCCAAACCAACTTGTCATGACAAAAACCGAATGAGACTTAATGACAGAAGTCATAAACGTTTATGACTTGTTTATAACGTTAACGACACGTTCATGACAGTGTCATGTCATAGTTATGACAGTGTCATGTCACGATTATGTCGATACCTTCAAGTAAAGTGGTACCGAAAATGTCCTTTGCAACTACCACTATTACAGTATTAATATACAATATGTGACCCCCCTCATCCCACACTTTCTTCCCTCAGCCCCCTTAAATGTTTCCAAACTGGTCCCTATGCCCTATCAAACACACTCCTCCTCCCTGCATTCGTGAATCTAAAGCCTCTCCAGATGGAGGACCTCGCCCAGTTCTCTCAGCCACATCTCAAATTTAGGCACAGCATCAGATGTTTGTATACAGGTTTTTTTTAGCCAGTACAGTACCCAGATACACCGGACATTTGTCCCTGCCAGAGTTCAAAGCAGTGTCATTTGTAGACCCCAGAATGGCCACAAGGGGGTTGGGCTCCCATTGCTTGTTTTTGGCTTTTGAGTAGTAGATACAGAAGACCAGAATGAGTGGAGGTTAGGGCATGTCCAAAGTTGGAAGAAATGTTTGTTGTTGGTGCTATGTATCACTGAAGCCATCATGCTATCTGCTATCTTTGTCCTTCTCCCTCCAGCTGGAGCGTGTAACAAGCTGAAGTGGATAGTAATGTGGCCTCTTTCCCTGCTTCTGTTCCTCACCGTGCCCAACTGTGCCAAGCGGCGCTGGGAGAGGTGGTTCATGGTCTCCTTCTTCACCGCCACCATGTGGATCGCTGGCCTCTCCTACATCATGGTCTGGATGGTCAGTCCAGTCGCTCTCACTCACAAACACTAACAAATTGCACTTACATGTCACAGTTGCATGTGGCTCTTTGTAGTTTAGTTTAAAGCTTTAGTGCGTCACTTTTTGATATTAAAGGAGAATTCCGGTCGATTTCAACCCGTAGCTCTGTTGTTTTTAAATCAGGAGTACTGTCAGTAGCAAGAAAAACGAAAACAAACGGTGCCGCCTACACCGAGTTATCCTCCTGTTAGATTTTGCACCCAACAGTCTTAAACAAGGCTTAAACAGGGAAAGTTTTAAACGTGTTTTTAGCCTCTAAACGTGTTCGAAATGCTATTACTAGTGCTTAGCCATGTGCAGTTATTCCTTACGAGGGAACACAGCGAATTTGACGGTAGTAGATGTGACAGAAAGGCATAAAAGTTGTGTTAATCCTTACCTCTGTTTATGTACTGCTCTCCGGTCAAGTCCTGAAGAATCGAGTGCCGATCTCATACAATCCAATAATCCAAAATGTATTTTTTCCACAAAAAAACGATTTGCCGAGGTCCTGTCCATAGTAATGAGCATGTATCAACAGGCTGTAACCTGACACCGCACTGAAGCAGAGCTGACCTACAGTTCAAGAGTTCAGGAGCTCATTTGCATAGGTAACCTAGCAACGGTGGAGCCTGCCAGGCTGCAGAAGCAGGGAGGAGCTCACAGAGCTGACAGATGGAGCTTGGAGTTAGATCAGGACTAATATGAGAAAATGGTTCGAGTTTGTGCCTTTCCAAAATTACGGCAACCAAATGAAGAGCTATTTGAGCTTGAACTTTCACCGTCTACAACCTCAGCAGCCGGGAGATTTTACCGTTATGCCTGGTTGCACTTGATGCGGGTACATGGCGGTGCTCGTGTGGATACTGTATCGCAATGACCACCGAGGAAGAAAGCCTGTGCTGTAAGGATACAGCCTGGTCTGGACGGGTCAACGGACATTGTTTCGCCCATACAGAGAGGTTTCCCCATCTGATCTATAAGGATGATCTAACCGGACAGACCTGATGGCCAGCTGTCTAATGAGTGAGTACAACAGGCTTTTGTGACTCTGTCTAGCTTAGGAACATTTGTTTTTAGTTGTAAATACACATTCAAAACACTAATCAAAACACACCTCTTCAGATTAGCTTTCCACATACAATAATCTTACATTTCTCACCTGATAGTTACTGTTTTTATTGTTTTTTAATTGCTTCTAAATATGCTTGTTGTATGTGTTGGTTTTATTGCTTATCTGTTTTTAATGTGATATATGTGCTGGTTTTTACTGTAAAGTGTCTTTGAGTATGATGAAAAGCCCTCTATAAATGAAATGTATTATTATTTATTATAAATAAATGCCTCACTTCTTTAGTGAAATAACCAAAGCTCGCCCTTTCCCCCCCTCCCCCTCCCAGCCAATGCAGACTCGTGGCCTACCGGGTGATTCTGGAGTGGGTTCTGAGAGGAGAGCGCCTTGGCCGTGGCACCAGAAGAACATTGCCTACCTGTGTTATAGCAGCAATCAGAGAAGAGTACCCCTCCCCAACTGGAAGTTACACAGGATTCAAAGAGGCAGAGGACATTTTCTGAGGCAAAAACTATCATTTCTAGTAATACTTGGTATGGCCATTACTAGGAATAAACAAAGCAATTGCACAGTTATATTAGGAAAACGTAAGAATATGTATATTGTATAAGTAAAGTTGAATAAGTAAATTGTAAGAATAAATAAATTGTAAGAATAAGTACATTGTACAGTTC
Organism: Perca schrenkii; assembly: GCA_025617405.1. Lineage (NCBI taxonomy): Eukaryota > Metazoa > Chordata > Actinopteri > Perciformes > Percidae > Perca > Perca schrenkii. Next base: position 102,846 of record JABUOV010000109.1, on the reverse strand, counting down.
TATACTGCACCTGTCTGTTACAGTGGTTTTATAATATAACAATACACATTACATTTGTGCTTTTGTGTCTTTATTTCAACAAAAAGGAAATAACAATATCACAATCTAGACACAATTAATGTAAAGTATGTACAGTACAGTGTGTGGTTTTATACATAATCATGCTGCAGCATAGTCTGAAGTGTACAAAAAAATAGTTCAGTACTCTTTTCCTAGGCCTAGAACATGCTCTTATAATGTGACCTGGCTTGAGCAACCAGTTCACTCTTATCCAGCAGAGGAACTGGGGCTATGTTACAAAGCAGTCGCCTTCTTCTCTGTCCATGACGGGGTAAGGGTTTTTTTCTTCTGTGGACTTGAAAGAACTATTTTGAAACTGGCTGGATGACCAGCTGGACGCCTTCTTGGGAGTTGACTGTGGCACTGCAGCTAATCTGTCTCTATGTCACTGGATGGTGTCCCCTAAATAAGTAAGAAGGAGAAAGAGCATTGTAGTCAGACTCAATGGCCAAAACAGTAACATTGAGGATGCATCTATCATAATCAGTGTTGGGTGTAAGGCAATTACAGTAATATATACATTTTGGCTGTAACGCAGTAATATAACTCATTACTAATTACATGTCGGTAATATCATACACGGGTCTCAGTAACGGGAGTTACAACATTTAGTGTTTTTTTTTTTTTTCAAGAATTCCCCAACACCATGAAACATTTCTTCACAGAAAAAAATGTGAGAATTACAATAGCCTTGGAAAGTATAAATCATAAAGATGTTACCTCCAATTTGTCTGCAGCTGGTCTTTTCGCTTTAGGAATGGCGTTTTCCTTCAGATACCGGGACTTGACGCTCTTTTCGGTGAAGTCAATGTTCACTACAAACACGGTAATCTCTCTCATGTAGCTAACGTTATCAAGGGAGCTGAAGTGCAACCAGCTATAACGGTAAAATCTCCCGGCTGCTGAGGTTGTAGACGGTGAAAGCTCAAGCTCAAATAGCTCTTCATTTGGTTGCCGTAATTTTGGAAAGGCACAAACTTGAACCATTTTCTGATATTAGTCCTGATCTAACTCCAAGCTCCGTCTGTCAGCTCTGTGAGCTCCTCCCTGCTTCTGCAGACAGGCAGGCTCCGCCGTTGCTAGGTTACCTATGCAAATGAGCTCCTGAACTCTTGAACTGTAGGTCAGCTCTGCTTCAGTGCGGTGTCAGGTTACAGCCTGTTGATACATGCTCATTACTATGGACAGGACCTCGGCAAATCGTTTTTTTGTGGAAAAAATACATTTTGGATTATTGGATTGTATGAGATCGGCACTCGATTCTTCAGGACTTGACCGGAAAGCTGTACATAAACAGAGGTAAGGATTAACACAACTTTTATGCCTTTCTGTCACATCTACTGCCGTCAAATTCGCTGTGTTCCCTCGTAAGGAATAACTGCACATGGCATTTTGATCACGTTTAGAGGCTAAAAACACGTTTAAAACTTGCCCTGTTTAAGCCTTGTTTAAGACTGTTGGGTGCAAAATCTAGCAGGAGGATAACTCGGTGTAGGCGGCACCGTTTGTTTTCGTTTTTCTCGCTACTGACAGTACTCCTGATTTACAAACAACAGAGCTACGGGTTGAAATCGACCGGAATTCTCCTTTAATGAACGTCCATTTCATTCAAGCCATTGCCAAATGAGTTTCTACAAAGCTAATTAAGACTATCAGCTCCACACAACTCTCTCTGGATTTCTCAGTATGTTCAGACGATTGTGGCGTCCGGCGAATTTCCCGCACAGAAACTCAAGTGAAGATAATTACCTCTTCTGAAGAGTCCATCATGTTTTTTTAATCCTCCGTGTCCTCCTTGGCTAATAGCAACTGTGTGGAGGAGGGGTGGGGGGCGTGCGCGGTCATGGAAGGCTTGTATCATGTGGACGCGCCGACAGTTGTAGTCTATATTTGATTAACTCTCCTGCTGAACTAGATATATATATAAAGAGTACGTTTGCTTTCAGGTGACTGTGATCGGCTTCACTCTGGGCATTCCAGACGTTATCATGGGCATCACCTTCCTAGCAGCAGGCACCAGTGTCCCAGACTGCATGGCTAGTGTTATAGTTGCACGGCAAGGTACAAACACACACACACACACACACACACACACACAGTGAAAAAGCCCAAAGTCCACCCCAAAGGAACTTACCATCTCCAACAGAAAACACTGTTCACAAACTGCTCCAAACAGCTCTATTGTAGTCCAGCCTTTACTTCAGAGACAAATGCGCGTGACTTTGTAACACACGTTATAATGCTAGCCTAGCTGCTAGTATGGCACGCCCTCATACTCTGCTTCTGACTGGCTAGTTGTCCTTACCTAGCTACTGCGCATGTGCGGCTCCCAACAAAGAAGGAACAGAAGTGAGATGTCTCACTCTGTAGCTAAAACAGAGAGATAAACACACAGGGTGAAAAGAGGAGCTGCAGCAATGTGTAGTACAACAAATAAATGGTGTTTTCTGAAAATGAAACCATGTAAACCTATTCTGATATAACCTCTAAATACAATTATGAACCTGAAAATGAGCATAATATGAGCACTTTAAGTAAAAGTTTTAATACCACACTGTAAAAAATGTACTCAAAGTATTAAAAGTATAAGTACTCAATGCAGAAAAATCCTCACAATTTAGAAACTGGAAAGGATCCAAACAGTTGTGTGTTTAATGGTCTAATCATTTCAGATGGACTTGTAGGCCGTTATATTGTTGGGCAGTTTAATTCATAATAAAACATCATATTTTATAAACTACATGTGTTTTGTGTGCAGAAATCATAATTCGTAAAGTAACTAGTAACTAAAGCTGGCAGATGAATGTAGTGGAGTTAAAAGTACAATATTTCTCTCTGAAATGTAGCGGAGTAGAAGTAGAAAGTGGCATGAAAAGTGCCAAGTAGCTCAACATTTGTACTTAAGTACAGTACTTGAGTAAATGTACTTACATTTACATACAGTTACATTCCACCGTTGAGACACACACACACACACACACACACACACACATACACACCCATGCAGGAGGTTGAAATCCCTACTGGTGTTGGGCGAAACAAAGCTGGAAAGCTGTTAAGAGGAATGGCGTGACTCAGCACAATATTGCTTGTCATAATTGACTTGTCCCCTGTCTGTATACACACCTTGACATTGTTTCTCTCCCTACATCAGGTCTGGGAGACATGGCCATCTCCAACTCCATAGGCAGTAATGTGTTTGACATCCTTGTGGGCCTGGGCCTGCCCTGGACCCTGCAGACACTCTGCATCGACTACGGCTCCAACGTGAGTGCTTCTCAGCTCCGCCACAGGACATTCTGCTGGACGTATATACTCGTTAATGATAATCTTTGTTTATAGAGCACTTTTCAAAATCCACGTTACAAAGTGCTTCACAAAACAATAAAGCAGACCGGTCATAAAAACATAATTTTTTTTCTTTTTCATTATTAACAATTTTTATTTTTCAAAACAGCATACAAAACACAGAACTTACAACATGAACACATCCCCTTCCCCTGAACACTCCCATTTGTTAAAAACGTCAGGGGCCTGGCCGGGGTTGGTTAGTTGGTAGAGCAGGCGCACATACTGTATATAGAGGATTACTCCTCGACGTAGCGGCCACGGGTTCGACTCCAACCTGCGGCCCTTTGCTGCATGTCATTCCCCCTCTCTCTCTCTCTCTCTCCCCTTTCTCTGCTCTCCCCGTTGAGGTGTAAACCTCTGTATATGGGCGCGCGCTCTACCAGGTGAGCTACCCATGCGCCCAGTAAGTAATCAATCTTGATAAATCCCACCTGTTCTAAACCCCCCCTTTTCACATATCAAACCCTGCGTGCCGTGTGTACGGTACTAGGAGGTCAGAGAGCAGGCTGTGAGGCAACGAAGAGCCCTAAAAGTGATCAGTAAAATCGATTCTAAAACATACTGGGACTGAAACCAGAAGAGAACAGAGCTGTGTTCATAAAGGACGGGAACAATAGTAATAATAATGTAATATTCATTGCAGACCAGTCCAGTGAGGGAGCTATGCATAAATGCACCCACAGCTGATTACTTTCACACAAGTCATTTGGAACAGGCGTAATAAAAGTCATAAATACAGGATGTGATTCTGTGTGTGTGTCAGGACAGAACAAGAGACTCTGTCTTATTTTGTTGGGACCGGACTTCTTTTAAAAGGAACCCTGACACTATATCTTCTATGACAAAATCGTGTAATCTCTGTGTTTGTCTCCTCAGATCTATCTTAACAGCAGAGGACTCATATTCTCGGTTGGACTCCTGCTAGCCTCAGTATTCGTCACAGTGAGTACTAGATTGGTACAATTTACTGAATTGGGCGATCCTGGCGATTCATCCAACATCTTTGTAGTTTTTTTTCTCCTAAATATATTATATATATATATATATATATATATATATTTTATTTTATTTTTTTTACCAAGAGGGTACAATGATAGGCTAGACTGGATTAGGAAACCTTTGTAATATCAGTTCAGTTCAAGTTTATTGTCATATGCATATTAGTACAAAGTACCACAGCAATGAAATACAATGTGCCTTAGCACTCTCTCAGCACCAATCAATAATAACAATTTAAAAAAACATAATAGCATTAAAAACATTATAGAATATCCAAACACAATATACATAAGTGACTAATTTCAGACCACAGCCCTCCTTCCTGTTGTGCTATCGTTCAATAACCGTATTACCTGGGGGTAAAAACTATCCCAAAAACGTGTTGTGCGTGTTTGGATGCTCTGCAAACGTCTCCCTGATGGAAGGTGAGAGAAGAGATTGTATGCCGGATGACTAGAATCCTGCATAATACCTGGTGCCTTTTTAGTGCTGCGTTTCCAGTAAATTTGTTGGAGCGGTTCAAGGGGAACCCCAATGATTTTAGATGCAGTCCTGACCACTTTTGTCAGAAGATTAAGGTCATGTGAAGTAGCCCTGCTAAACCACACTACAATGTTACCTGTCAGTATACACTCAATTGTACAGCGGTAAAGGTTCTGTAGAATGTTAAGAGACATACCGTATTTCTTAAGACACCGCAATAAGTGTAATATGTATGTAATGTATGTTATATATATGTAATAATATGTAAGATGACAGAGTGGGCCCAATAAATTCCAAGTAAGGATCCCAGATTTTATACAGTAGAATGTTTTCATTGGGAATACACTCCATTACAAGATTGCGCCATGACCTATTTGTTGGAGTGATGTCCTTGATCCAAAAAGCAAAACAAAATTCCTAGCTGCAAAAGTCAGTAGACTGAATAGCCTTTTTTTTGTCGACATTGATGATGAAAACATCTTGAAAGCCAAGTAGGAGGCACATAATGTAGATCTAACACTATTGGAGAACCAAAGATAACACACAATGCTAGACCAGGAGCCTTGTAGGTATGTTCACACATGACCAGAAACAATGGATGAAACTGCCAATCTCAGTAACATTTACAGCAGAGCGGAGAGACATTAGGATCTTGTTTTTGAGAACAGGTGTTAACATGCACTCAATGTATAATATTTTTGTAGTTTTCAATCCAACCATCGGTATAGATTTAAAATAGGGATGATATCTCTACCAACTTCCAGGATTCCAACAGTTTGGCTTGTAATCACAAGGCTGATGCAGTTGTGTGCTATGGACAAGCGCAGAGTCAGCCTACTGAATGTAGATAAGAAATGTAGCCAACGATGATGGGGACAAAATGATGAATTGAGAGAAATCTGTCAATCTGTGTGTTGAGAGAAATGACAAAAGCAAATGCAGTTCAGCCAACTGGTGTGGAATGGATGATTATTTGAATGTAGAATAGGTACAGCAATGATATCTTGGCGTCTAGAATCTCACCTCGTCACTTCCCAACACGGAAACACCAAGCTCAGCAGAGCAGGGAGCCAGTGGCGCCGGCAGGATTTTATTTTTTATAGTACCCACAAAAAACCGCCCGCCGGCTGAAGCGGTTTACTGCGCCAGAAATCAGCTGTTCTTATAATATTTGATGTGCATGAGAGTATGCTACTATACAGTAGCATTCCTTTGTCATATCACGATGACCAGGTCATGACAATATTATACTGAGGCGTGTTGTAAAACACTAATAGGCTACAGGTTGTTGTTTTATGCAAATGTAGGAGCGAGATGTGCTGAAGGAGACACGTCAGAGAATTGGATCCAATGGTCCAAACTCTCTGCTTCTGGGCGAATGTCTGAGTCTCAAAGTCGGCTTACAGCGTCGTGTACAGTGCCCTAAGCAGGGGGCCCTAAGCAGAATTTGATTGGGGGGGCCCCCCCTCCCACCACGCGGAGTCACCTGTGCTTGACAATTATTGACACAAATGTCACGCCATAATGTTACATTATAAATGAATACAGTGAGGTTATGTATTAATACAGTGAGGTTTATGAACTACTGTCCCCTCGGGGCACAGATGCATAAGGACCCTCCCCCCCTATTCTATTTGTGCAAAAGTGGATGCAAACGGCGAGGGGGGGTCTGGGGGTGCTCCCCCAGAAAATTTTGAATTTGGAAGATGTTATTTCCTGTATTCTGGTGCATTTTGGGGATGGTCAGCTAGAGAATGGCAATACCTAAATTTGTTCAGATTCATAGCATTTTGCTTTTTGATTTATTAAGGTAGTGACTTCACGCAACTACTTGGGCTTCAGGGCCAAACAATACTGACATACTCTGTGTTAGTAGGAAGTAGGGCTGGGCGATATGGCCTCAAAAAAATCCCTGATTTTTTAATCTGATTCATGATTTAAATCGACCCCCCCCACACACACACACACACACACACACACACACTTAAAATAAATCTGCAGATGACAAATGACAAGATCTCACACACACGCACACACACACACACACACTTAAAATTAATCTGCAGATGACAAATGACAAGATCTCACACACTCACACACACACACACACACACGGGGCATGTATACCATTATGATTATTCATGCCAATTTTATGTAAATATTGGTTTGAGTGTTTTCTCTATCATTGTATTGGGGGGTCGCCCTCTGTAAAAGAGTGAAAAAATGATATTATGCTATATATTAAACAAACCTGTGAAACGAAATTTTCCACAATAGAAACATGATTTAAATGAGAAAACGTACTGTTCTAGCTATAAAAATGGCAGATGCACCCACAGTGCAAGATATTTCAAAAACCGCTTCAGACACACTTCAAGGTGACGGCAATTAGTGGTTAACAGATATTCACCAAGACGCATAGCCCAGCAACAATCTATCTAAAATAACACCTTTTGGGAGTACCATTCATGATATATAGTAAAATATTGAAGTTGTGGGAAGTTTATATGACTTAAACTGTATGTTTCATCCGTCCCCCTATGCTGTTTCATGCGTACCGACCAGGAGGGACGCATGAAACATTACGCTCGCCCCACTTCTGCTGTAATAATTCCTGAACGGTTTTGTTCAAAGCTGAAAATGCATCTGTATTTGACAGAAGACAGGTGTTTGTAAATTACGTTTAATTAAAAAGTGTTTCAACTGTCCCGGCTCTCAAATAATAATGTTATATATTCAACAACCACTAAACGGATGCGTGAGATAAAGCTGTTTTCACACATACAGGTAATTCACTTCTCGTTCCTCAGTAAAAGTTCAATTCATTTTAACTTTAGACGCGCAACCTTGCTCCTGTTTTCACCTGTTGCTGAGTAACGTACATTAACATGACATGGTCTCATGAGTGTAGCATACCTGTAACAAGCTCCTTCGTAGTAACTAGCGGTAAAAACAAACGTCGAAGAGGAGCTCCGTGCTACAGAGTGGCGATTGCTGGTTCTGGTAAGCCGCTGCAGACCTCCGTCACAGCTCGTTCGTATCAGCGGCTTTTAGCTAGCTAGTAGATGTGTTGAGCCGCATCAGAGTTCTTCAACACCGGGTCCGGTGCTCCATGGTGCTCCATTAGGTAGGCGGTAGTTCAGTACTCCGGAAATAGGTTTGGCGGATATTGAGGTTAAGTAAGTAATGAAACGAGTAGTTAAGAAAATAACTAATGTTAGCCACTGTCGCTGCCTATGGTCGCTGCCATATATGTCAATGGTCGCTGCCATGTTGTTTGTGTATCACTATGGCAAACCGCAAACGCGCGGGGGGAGGGCTGGGCCCATTCGGAACTACGGGAGCCCAGATGGGACCGTCGGCGAATGTCAAGAGGGAAAAACAACACTTGTTTGGGGGCCCCCTAGTGGCCAGGGGGCCCCAAGCAGCCGCTTAGTTCGCTTATGCCTCGGGCCGGGTCTGGTCGTGTAATTACAGTTTAATTTACAGTTTCCCCTCTTTTTGGTTTGGCACACAACTATGAACCTAAATTGATTTACGGGACTTTGTGAGGGGCTGGATTTTGGCTTTGGGGCTTGAGTTTGACACATGTGCCTTAAAGTGCTCATATTATGCTTTTTGGCTTTTCCCCTTTTCTTTATTGTGTTATATATCTTTTTTGTGCACGTTATAGGTTTACTAAGTGAAAAAGCCCAAAGTCCACCCCAAAGGACTTACCATCTCCAACAGAAAACACTGTTCACAAACTGCTCCAAACAGCTCTATTGTAGTCCAGCCTTTACTTCAGAGACAAACGTGTCTTTGTAACACACGTTATAATGCTCGCCTAGGTGCTAGTATGGCACACCCTCATGCTCTGCTTCTGACTGGCTAGTAGTCCTTACCTAGCTACTGTCAGGGCACGCCCTCATACTCTGCTTCTGACTGGCTAGTAGTCCTTACCTAGGTACTGTCAGGGCACGCCCTCATACTCTGCTTCTGACTGGCTAGTAGTCCTTACCTAGCTACTGAGCATGTGCAACTCTCAACAAAGATGGTACAGAAGTGAGATGTCTCACTCTGTAGCTAAAACAGAGAGCTCAACACACAGGGTGAAAAGAGGAGCTGCAGCAATGTGCAGTACAACAAAAAGATGGTGTTTTTTGAAAATTAAACCATGTAAACCTGTTCTGGTACAACCTCTAAATACAATTATGAGCCTGAAAATGAGTATAATATGAGCAATTTAAGTAAAAGTTTTAATGAATATTTTTTATATTCAATTTACTATGTTTGACATGTTGTTTGTATGTTTATTTTTTGTATGTCTGGTGAGCCAAAGAAAAATTTCCATCCCGGTGGACAATAAAGATTTATTCTATTCTATTCTATTCTATTCTATACCACACTGTAAAAAATGTACTCAAAGTATTAATAGTAAAAGTACTCAATGCAAAAAATCCTCACAATTTAAGCCGTTATATTGTTGGGCAGTTTAATTCATAATAAAACATCATATTTTATAAACTGTGTTTTAATTATGAACCTGAAAATGAGCATAATATGAGCACTTTAAACTAATTCCCCCTTTCCTGTCTGCAGGTTCTCGGTGTCCATTTGAACAAATGGACTCTGGACCGGCGACTGGGCTTGGCCTGCCTCGCCATGTACGCCATCTTTCTATGCTTCTCCATCCTCATCGAGTTCAACGTCTTCATCTTCGTCAACCTCCCCATGTGCCGAGACATCCACTGACCTCCCTCCTCCTCTTCTTCTCCGTCTTCTCCGTCTTCTTCTTCCTCTGGTTGAAAGAAGAAAACCCTCTCCCGGCTTCCAGTTTCTCGGCGCCTTGAAACCAAGTCCTACCTTTTTTATTTTTTCAAATAGAAAATAGAGCACTATATGAGTTATCTTTGGTGCAGTACACACAAGAAAGAAGACACCGGAAGTTTTATTTTGGAGGGGGGTGGGGACCGGACAGGAGGTGTGAAAAAGAAAGTCCCAGCAGCAGAGATTGCTGCCAATCGTCTAATGAACCGAAAGGTTGGCTAGAGTGAACGTAACTGTATTTACACCGACAGTTAGGCTACTGTTGGTGAAGAAGCTGCTACTGTAACTGACTGAGAGAAGTCCTGCGCTAACAGAGATTTTTAGCTGGAATGTTTGTTACTCTTTGTACAAGTTTGGATATAAGCACACCATTAAGGTACTTTTAGGTAAAAAAAACAAAACTGTCTTTCTGTGTATATATTTAAGGATTATATAAGTACTTATTATTAGCTGATATATGGGATTTCTCTTATGCACAACTGGGTCCGTCTTGCCGAGCTGAATGATGCGATGACAGTGACACTATTATTGTGTTTTACTTTAGTGATTTGGTCTTCCAGTTATTCACTCAAAATGCTTCAAGATTGTCTCCCGTACGCGGTAGCAGCCGACACAGCATGCCGTACCAGCCACATGTCGACTCTAGCTTTGCACTTTGACAGGCCGAATCTAGATTGTTAACACTATTCACACAGTTTCTTCTTGTTTGTCTCTCTACAGCCATATCCGAGTACATGTGGGCTTTATTTATTTCGCCGTAATAAAACCCACATGTGAACGGGATGTGCCTGGAACTGACATCCAGCACTGTCAATTTATTGATTAGAGATCTTATTCTATCATTGCAAAGCGTCTACAGCTACTCGAAACATATAACTACTGAATTTAAAGTTCCCTCTAGACGGTAGACCTCTTGTACATATTGAAGAATTAGTTTTTAGTCATGGAGTTGAGTATAACATTATTACTTCTTAAAGCCAAAAGTATTTTTAGAATAGGAGTTAAGAGTCTTAGATGTGTGTGTGTGTGTGTGTGTGTGTGTGTGTGTGTGTGTGTGTGTGTGTGTGTGTGCGTGTGCGTGTCACAGTCTCGAGGGGAACCAAGGACACCACTGTTACTGGGAAGACATAATCATGATTTATTTATGAATTAATTTATTCAAAGATCATGTCTAAGCACCAGTATCAGCCCTTTGGATCATGTACAGTGTATTTAAACGGGACGTTCTCCGCTCTTTGACGACGGAGCTGTACAATGTACTGTACCTAATATATATAATCTAAGTACTGGAAACTGACTTGATGTTGTTTATATTTAAGAATAGAACTTTATAATGTATACGTTTTGTATAGTTTGGAAAGATATCGCAACATTTCTATAACACAGTGTTTTATTTGACATTGCCCGGCCGAGTCAAGCTGCCGTGGAAATGTTCAGATTTTTGGTGAGATGGCTTAAAAAAAAAAAAGAAAAATGCAATCTTAATCACTTGTCCTAACATGGGTGGAAGATGTTGCCCCTCCCCTCGCTTGGGTTGGGTATCGACACAATTTTTTTTCGATACCAATTTTATAACAACCCGTTTTAACAAGAAAAAGAAATTACAACATTACACATTGCGGCACAAATCTTTTTATTTATTTATTTATTTATTTATCCTAGCACGTGAGCCCCGTCTCTGTGGTAACGTAGAGTTTTCCCTGCGTGTCTCTACAACGTGTAACGTCAGACAGCCAATCACAAACACCATCAGATCTTGCTAGAAGCACGCTGCATGCTATTGGCTCACTGACGCTGATGAGATGAGAATTTTCCGATACCTCGATACTAAGGAGACAATTTTGCCTGGTGCCTAAAAAGTTTTTAAATTCGGTACCCAGCCCTACCCACTCGCGTGTTGAATTAGCAATGATAAGAAGGAAGTGCGTCCTGATGGCAAACCACCCTATGAACTTTCACAACAAGTTGTTTCTATAATCACAGTGCTTTAACTCTCGTGCCATCCCTTGTATTTAAGGCATCAAAACCAACACTTGTGGCCATTCTCCTGCTTGTCTTTGAGCCAAAAAAAACCCACATTTGTCAACAGTATTGCCACTCTGTTTCAGCATGTGTTAAAACAAAATGTGGAAGAAATGTACTATTATTTTACTTTATTTTTTTGTTGAGAATTCTCATTATTAGATTTGCTGATTAATTGAAAGCATCCTCTGCCTTGTAGGTGTTGATGCTCCTCCGGCAGCCACAAGAGGGCGATGTAGAGCTGTGTGACATCTTCAGAGATGGCTGTTATTTTACACACTCAGTAGAAAGTGGTTTGGGTATTTTTTTTCAGGTAGGCTACCTAGAGATATTAAATACTGATCGGTTTGCATGCCTCTTTCATAATTCCGATTATTTTGTGTGTAATTTATATGCATTTTCCAAGTTCTAAAAAAGGCACTGTCTTGGTTATGCTGTACATATCAGAGATGGATATGCTGTTAGAAACACAGATGTTGGAATGACTTCTGATGAGCAGTTATATTTGAAGATATATACTGTATTTAGAATGTAGGCCTACAACATTTAGTTTTCAGCTAATTAACATCGTTTTATGCTCATGTCTTTGGAATTGTTTGTAAATCCTCATTTTTGTTGATGAGGACCACTGGGCGGAGCTCCGACACACAGAGAGATTAAGATGTTGGCCTTGTTCCCAGTGGTCTTCCTGCAATAAACTGATTTACATCAGAGATGTTCACAACTCATTTTTTTGGAAGTCCAAGTCGAGTCTCGAGTATTTGACCTTAAGTCTCAAGTCTTTTGCCACGAGTCCAAGTGTCTCTGGCCATCTGATCTGTCCCTAACACTGTATTGTTAAATCTTATGAATTCCAAGCATGTCCTGTAGCTACCAACCATACAGTACAGTATCAACATCAGTTGTAGGATAACTTGCAATGCAATCTGAAGAAAAACAAATTAAGAACTCTGTTTCAATTTCATAACTACATTTTTCAACATTTTGGTATCTGCACCAAATAATACCTGTTTGTCTGTGTTACTAACTGGCTGTAAAGCCCAACCTCATCATGCATTACATTTTTCAGTGGTCAAAGTTTGAGGGAAACATCTGTATTGAAAGTGAATACACCAACCGTGGTGCAAACATGTCAGAACTGATACTTTCCGTATTGCTATTTAACAACATCCTGGTGAAATATTAACCTAAGTCTGTCACATCATATGGATACAACTATGAAGATACAATTTGCCTGTTCCCAGCATCAGCACAACACTTTGCGATGGTTAGCTTGTTACTGACCTATCTGGGTGTGTTTTGAGATGCCTGATGAAGTTCGACGTTGTTGATCCGGCATCATTTATCTTGGTGCCACACACCTTGCATGTAGCTGTTCCCTTACTGCCACTGTTAACCAAGTTATTGAAAGCAAAACTAATGACAAAAGGCACAACTCCGGGAGGACTTGGTGTCGCCATCAATGCATTTTTTGATATGCGAGTGTGCACACATAAGGAATAGCGCATCCGTTACGTTGCACATTATGGCAAAGGGCAGGGGACATGCAGCTCGTCATACGTTTCCCCAACGTATATGCGCCAATAAAAGAAAAGAGAAATACATGAATGAATTTAGATATAAAAAGCAATAATTGCATGAAAATATGTTGTTGACGAGTCTCGAAGCTCAAGTCTGAGTCAAGTCTGAAGTCTTTTGGGTCGAGTCGCAAGTCAAGTCTGAAGTCAGCTGTTAGTGCGACTCGAGTCCAAGTCTCAGACTCGAGTCCCCATTTCTGCTTTACACACAAATCCCTTCACCACGTCTTTATGAGTTGTTCGCTGGACTGACAACTTCATCATTCACTTCCTTATTTTGACAGAAAATGCCTCAAACTGATTAATCGATTATTAGTCTTGCTTTGCCAGAACTTCCTCCACAGCGTTGGATAGATAGTCTAGCTAGCTTTCTGGATTTACCCTGCAGAGATCTGAGGAGCAGTTAACCATAGTCCTCACAAATCCACCGGAGTTTAGAATGCCAACACAAAAGAAGCAGAAATCCAGTCGAAAAAAAGGACATAGGCCTACCGCAGAATTTCTGGCGGCAATGGGGCAATCCCGGAAGGGGAACGACGTGGATATAGACTAATCAATTATCAAAATAGTTGGCGATTAATTTAGTAGTTGACAACTAATCTATTAATCTTTGCAGCTCCAATTATAATTTTAAATGACTTTGTCTGTAACATTCTGACAATCATGGGGCGCCTGCGATAAAGCAGATATAGTCCATCAAGTCTGATGCGTGTTAATACTAATGTCTAATAGATCAGTTGACAACATTACAGGCTCTTCTTAAGGTTCTAAAGAGACAAAACAAGTGCCATGCTGAAGGAGAAGAAATACCAACCATGGGGATTCTTCACAATATGGTGACCCAACACTGGACCTATCAATACTTTCATCAACAATGGGTCATTTGACCATAACGATGAACCCACAAATAATTATCAATCACCTCAGCAGTTTCCATAAAAGGCATGTTAGCATGATTCAGCTTTTTTTTGTTTTACTGCCAGCCCAGCAATATAACTGTGTTGGTTCACCCTATCGCTGCCAACACCACTGCAGGCAGGCAGCTATTTTCTGCTTTTTCTGACCCAAGTGACCAAATACATCTATATGCCTATAATTACTTATATTTACCATTGATGAAGCCATTGGCTACAACTTAGAGACATAAGACATCATTTAATGTCTTACGCTTTAGCCCTCATTGTAGGCTACTTTTAGGTAACCTATTTTTGACTTTAGTTCATCAGCCCACATCAATTAACAGGTAGGCCTATATCAATATTTATGTCATATTTAATAATACAATTATTGTATTTAGGCTTTATATAGGCTATTTAACATACTGTGCATTTCTTTAACATTTCTACAGCAGACCTATTATTAAACTTTCTCCGCAATAATAGGTTAATTATAGGGCTACTTTAGCCAGTTGTAGCTAAACTAACTTTAACATCAGCTAGTTTTAGCTAAACTAACTTTAGCTAGTTTTAGTTAGTGATTTTTTTCTATGTGGTAACTCTGTAATAATAGGGCATGCATATTATAGTTAGCCTAATTGCTTATGAACAGTGACAACACAAAAATGCTAATGAAAAACTTCTAGTGTCGTCATTTGACGTTTATGACTAAATGAAAAGTCAAGGTAAACATATCAGCCAATCAGGCATAGGCGTCATATTACCGCTGCTCTCCTCCTCCGGGTCTGTCACTATGTCACAGCTCGGTGCTGCCGAGAACCAGTCCCGGTCTCTCTGTCTCTTAAAATCTGTCTCTGTCTCTGTCCGACATTAAACCATGTTACCGACCGAGTCCGGGGACAGTGAGGTTCCTCGGTACTGTCACTCGAAAACCAAACAAAACGACGCAACGCAGCGGCCATGACGTTTCCCCGCGGAGCATAAGCAGACTACAACACCGATTTACTTTAGGCTACTAAAAAGGAAACGACTTTAAGGTGAGTAAAAGTAGTCTTTCTGCAGAGGTAGACTGGTTGACTCTTGACCATCATTTGTGGTTAACCAGCAGGAATGACAGGAAGTGTTCGTAGTGTTCCAACTTTGATGAAAGTTTTCTGCAGGGTTTCTGTTGTCTGTCTGTATAGTGCACGCAGTGGAATACCTGGCTAAAACAAATGTTACTGTTCGTTCTGGAATTGTAGGAAAGTGGAATATACTGATTTTTTTAATCAATAATGACTCAGCAGGGACTACAAAAAGTTGGAAAAGCTCCAAATTCCTAATTCCACTCCATGTAATGGATCATAGCACATTGTTTTGATAGCCAGATAAAGTAGAGGAGAATGTACAGCAACATATAGATGAATAAAAATGTCTGGTATGAGGAAACTTTTCGTAAAACCAAACTCAGTTTTGCTTTCAGTAGAGCGTGTGGAGAGTCGTGGACAGGGCCGGCCCTGACCAATTTGGTGCTCTAGGCAAGATTTTAGCTGGTGGCCCTTTGCATCGCAGCCATTTCTTCTTCTTTTTTTTAAAGAGCTTTATTAAGTTTTTACAAATTACAAGTTATAAATTAGACATACAGTAGGCTACATGTCAAAATAATCAAAATATAAACAATACAACAATTACAAAGATTTAACTAATGAAATAAAATGTGAAAACTGAGTTTAAGGTGTGTCCAGTGCATAGAGCCTCTCATAAAGCACATAGAGTTTCCACCCCCAATCATTGTGTTCATACACTCACAAAGAAAGCTTTATGTCTTTAAGGTCGTTTTTATTTTAGAAACATGCAGTCTTGACGTAGGTCCAGAGAGACCGAAACATTAGTATTTTCCAAAAAATAGTTTTTTGTTGTTAAAAAAAACAACACAAAAACAGTATTAAAGAAACAATGCTGCGTCTCCAGGCAACCCAGAAAATAGGGCCCGATATTGGTTATGTAGTTCTGTTGTTGTTGGATTGCCTGTGGCGCCCCTATATGGATGGATGGCGCCCACAGCACTTGCCTATACTGCCTATGCTACGGGCCGGCCCTGGTCACAAAGCTGGAAGCTTTGGGAGTTTTCTGCATGTTGAGTAATACAGATGGAAAGTTACCCCCCCTCTTATCTGTAGCAAGGATATTTATTTATTTAATGGTGCTTGCTTAAATGGTGGCTCCACTAGTCCTGCAGAAGCATTGCTGAACCTGCACATGGCAGCAGCATTTCTTTTAAAGTTCAGTTAAAGGTCAGGTAAGACTGTGCTACTTATTAGGCCCAAATACCTCAAGCATTTTCTGACCATATAAAGCTTCTCCTAAAAGTACATACAGGTGCATGGCTATACATCACACACATTTTAGAAAGGGACTTCAAAGTATTTTCTCCTGGCAATACGACTTCCATGTGTCTCTAAAAACACCAGTTTTATATCAATTTAGGGACTGTACAAAAAGTTGTGTGTGTGTGTGTGTGTGTGTGTGTGGAGACCTTTTTAAATCTGTTATATTATATGTTATATTAGTATTCCAAGACCCTCCCACATGTTATGCAATTGTTTTCATAAGTATAACTGAAATAGGCAAAGCATAAATAATTACAAGACGCACCCCAACCTAAATTATAAAAGAAATCTGTGCTGAAAATGAATGCATCAATAAAATACCATCCCCTGCTCTCCCAAAAATTCAGGCTATCCTCCCTTCGGCAAAAATGCATACAGTCCCTTACTTATTTATTTCCCAGGTATTACTCCACTATCAGGGCCCTAAGTTATTACCTTTCACTGATCACTGATCGGGGATCGTTTTTCCTTCAGAAGTATGTAATACCCGTCTGAACTCGGACAGAACACAACATGCTCTCCTGCAGCTCAGTTCTTATCCCTCTCTGTTCCTTCTAAATGAGCAGTGAGTTGAAGTTTATCGATGTAATAAAGGGGCCAATTTCCTCATTTAAGCTGCTTTGGAATCTGTTAAAGAGATTAGTTTAACTGCAAAACCGAGGATTCCTGGCACAAAGAGCCATGTTACACGCTGCTTTGTGGAAATGAATCAGCAGTAAGGGAGAAAAAGGGCCGTCCACACCAACAACCATAACTATAATGATAACTATAAATCTATAGTTTTAAAAATCGTCCTAACTCAAGTGGATGGTGGAGTCCACACCACAACTATAACGACGGCGACAGTGGAGAACGATATCGTTGGGATCACTTTCAAAGCAATTTGAAACACTAGCTAAGTTTCCATCCACTTGTCAATCGAATTATCTGAAGTTCGGTAAAAAATAACTCATGCGAATAAAGCTGGTGAAAGTGTTTTTCCATCCAACAGCTTTAAAGCGAATAAAAACCTGTGCGTAATGACGTCACATGCTGTTTTGCGATTAAATTGGTATATCAAATTGATTTGAGACATTTAAAGGTGTTTCCATCATTTTTGCACTGAATCGCACAACATTCAAGCGAACTTTTGCGAACAAAGTTTTGCTAGACAGAAGTAGTTGTTGTTGTTAATATTAGAAGCCAAGCTATAAGCTCCGATGGGCCTTTGGTCAAGGATCTGATCCAGCTCATCAAAAAGGTGGAACTTGCCTTTTTATTTTCACTCCGGCACCGCTGCGAGACAACTCTCTTTTTTGTATGTATCACTGTTTGAGCGCCTTCCATTTACTCCGGAGGACGTCCCACGGCTTGTCCTAACCTTTGTTGGTCATTTCCTTCGCGAGTTCCTGATAAATTATGGTATTTCTTTGATTTTTGCTATCTAAAATAGCCATTATATTTTGCTCGTAAATTCAATTCAAAAAGTCTCTTGTCTCCTCGCTCGTCCGCTTACGTCTGTCTTTGTTGACACCTGTCATGTGTGCAAACAGAGCGGAAATACTGGGCGGAAATGAACTAGAACTTCTTCTTCTTCGTTTTGTGGGGGTTGCAACCATAAAATGACCTAAAACTTAATCGCAATTCATTAATTTATTCGGCAAATAATATTTCCATCAGCGTTTATCGCATAAGCCGTTTATCGATCAAGAGAAAATCCGATGAGACCGAACGTATTTCATTTGAGTCGATATTCATGAAATTCTATCAAATTTTACTGTTTCCATAAGGCATTTTTCATCCGATATCACGTAATCGGATAAAAAAAAGTGTGGATGGAAACATACCAATCAAAATCCGTCTGAGTTTACAACGATGACACTGCGGAGGCATTTGTTTTTACACAGGTTAATACATATATAGTGGTTGTGACTTTTCCCTTCGGTGGGGCTACAATCCTAAAAGTATCTAGTTTTAGTGTCAAAGAAACCACAGAGAGTGAATCTTGTGTTTTTAGATGTGATTATCATTAGAGGTGTAGAAATTAATCAAATAATCGATGCATCGAGACGTGGACGATGCTGCATCGATAATCGGCAGGCTCATAATTGATTATTTCTGTTTACAATTTAATGTAGGCCTAACAACATTTCTGTTTACATATTCTGGTATGTTTTGCACATTCAGGAAGTGCCATGTGCTCAGTGCTGTATAGTTTTATGTATCCAATTTATTTAGTATTAGAGCACTGCAGAATGTTTTGTTTTTGAAGCTATGAAAAGCTATGAATTAAATATCCTATATGGCTTTAATAGAAAAATGTATTTCACGCATCGTGATGCATCGAGATATTGAATCGCTGATATGATAATCGTAATCGAATCGGGAGATCAGTGAAGATTCACACTTCTAATTATCATACTGTGGTGTTTTTGTTCCGGTGCTCAACACAGATCTGACACCGCCCGCCCGCTCTCATCCCCGGTTCTCTGTCGGCTCTCTGTCGGTGCCCCGGGGACCTCCGTTCAGACTTTTTTTGGCTCATAAAATGTACCCGAATTCACAAATATGTAGGCTTTTACTACAGACATTCCTGTAATCGTACGTTGGAACATCTGCTGTATGTATGTATTGTCAGCTGGAGCGTGCAGTGCGTGCTTGGCGTCGCTGTTTGCAGAACGTTGTCGCTCAGCAGTGTGGACGCTCACATCTTCGTAGTTCTAGTCATGTTTACAGTTATCGTTCTTGGTGTGGATGGCCCTTAACTAAGCTGATAGAGGTTTTGGTCCACAGTGACTTAAAAAGACAGTTACTGTTGCCGTCTGCTTTCATTTAGGCGCCTTTTATGTTATCGTCCTAGTGGGATGTTTCAGATCTTTCTGCTTTAAACGTCTGGGCTTTCTGTGATTTTTTTTTTTCTTACAAACGTATGTTTTAAAGTAAACTCCCGTCAAACCACTTATCTCTCAACGTTCAAGAACTTCCCAGGTTTATGAGAAATGATGTCATCTCGGCTGGACAAGCAAGCAGCTACTCAGGTTACCGGTGTAAGAGTAAACTGTCCCTGTGGGGGATGTTAACACTGAATGCTTTCACAGAAGCAACGCTGGTGTCTGCTGTAATCCTGCAGCAGGGCATGAAATCAAACACTCAGTTGAGCTGCAGAAACCTCCGACTGGAGCTCTGCTTTTACTATTTCTGCTAGCTGAACTGAAAATCTGCTTTATGCGTTCATTCAGACCATGTCGGTGAGCTATGTATCTGCCAAAAGCCTTATTGAAATGAATAGTGTAATTGGACAATATGGATTCTTTCATCCCTGCCGCATGTCAGGATTTAGGGTGTGGGTTAGTTGCAGACGATGCCAGATTTACCACATAGGGGGCCCTTGGGATAAAATGAGCTGCAAAAATGAAAATCGCTAATATTATGGATTTTTGTCACTCATATATTTGTATCATTTTCTCACTTCTATTTTGAATGAACATGTTTTAAAGCTATAGTGCGTAGTTTCTGTCAATGGGGAATTCTAAGTAATGACAACAAAACTGTCACATGATACAAGCCTTCCGTGATCGTGCACCGCCCCCACCCCTCCTCCACACAGTTGCTAGTAATCAAGGAGGACACAGAGGATTAAAAAAACATGATGGACTCTTCAGAAGAAGTCATTACGTATCTTAGCTCCTGCATTGCAGCTGCTATTCTTCCTGA
This sequence comes from Perca schrenkii, assembly GCA_025617405.1. Taxonomy (NCBI): domain Eukaryota; kingdom Metazoa; phylum Chordata; class Actinopteri; order Perciformes; family Percidae; genus Perca; species Perca schrenkii. The sequence continues at coordinate 82,587 of JABUOV010000109.1, read as the reverse complement.
GGTCCTTACAACTCACTTGAAAATTTGGCAATGCAATAATAAATACACATAACATCATAAACACAAAAAAATAAAAATTGTAAGACAAAAACTAAACATACACTATCATTTCATGACACAACTCATATAAAATAACAAAATACACACACATAAGACAAGGACAGACACAGACAGCTCCACCAGTGCAGTCATCAGGCATTCCTTACATTTAGGTTGAACACATTTTTAATGTGTCACATAACATTTCTTGTGTACCGTTTCATACCGTTGGCGCTGCTTGAAATGCGCTATCTTTAGAGGATCTTTGATGTAACCATGGAGTCTGTGAGTTTGCGTCAGGCTACACCTTGAGCCCTGTTTTTTTGCCTATTTGTTTACAGTGGCATTTCCTCCATTTGCTGCATTATCTACTATCAGTTCCTGTTTGCTCTGTAAGCACGGAAACAAACAACAATCACTGGATTACTTTTGATACTGAAGAATGCATCAAAACATGATTATAAGGAAAGATCTGATGCTAAAAAAAGCATTCGTTTTTTTAGAGATGCACCGATTACAACTTTATAGACCGATTCAGATTTCCGATTTTCATTGAGTTAGGCCAGCCGATACCGATTTTAGCCGATTCCGATTTAATTTTTTCTAACCACTTTACAGCATACACAAATATTTATTTATTTATTTTCTATCTTTTCTTTAATAGAACATTTTGCATAGAACATTTTTTGAACAGATAATGGATCACTATAAAATAGAACTATATAAATTACTCCTGGTGTGGGAAATTCACACACATCTAAAGTGCAATAAGTGTTTCCTCTAGAATTTCTTTCAGCGGTGGCAGGGGAGAGGGGGGTGAATTGGACGTCAGTGTACGGGCTCATCTGCTAATGTTAGCTGCCGACCGTTACCTTGAAACCATTCAGCAAATAGACGGTACTGTAGGGTGATTTAACATCACCGCTCATTTTACACACCGTTTAACAACAAAACTAAACGCTGAGTGAACATTGCTAGCTACGTTTTTCATGTTGGTTTTGAGCGGTATGCACCCCCCACTAACCTGGGAAACGTTAATACAGCGTGTCGGAGGAATACAGCGTTCTCCTGCAACGGGAGTCAGAGGCAGAGGGGCCGTCACAGCAGCTTTGGCTAACATTAGCTTCTTGTCTCATCGGGGGTCTGATAAACAGTAAATCAAAGTCCGTGCGCCCAACACTATTTTCCAATAAACTGTAGCTGTCAAATTTCACGGGACCCACGTGAGTACGAATTTCATGTTGCGTCTTTTGTCACGGTTTATCCATAGATAGTATATAAGAATGGACCAACAGAGCCCGTTGCTCTGGACGGAGACCAGTGAAGGATATTAGAAGCACTTTTCCGGTGATCTCTTCCTTTACTGCGCAGCCTCCAACTGACAGAGACAACGTAAATGTGACGTGAGCAACGTGTCTGAAAGTTGTAAGTCTTCTGGTAGCTGTGCCAAGAGAAATCTCAATCATTCCCAATCTTGCAGAGAAGGAGAGTGTAGGTATATGCAAGGAGATAACATGGGCACAGGCTAATTATTGCTAACTAAAATGCTAGTTAACATTAGTAATTAAACCTAAACAGCTTATGTAAGTCGAAACTGACTGCAAGCTTATCCTGTACTATACGGTAATTCCTCTACTATGTGACACAATAGTGCCTATTTTTACAAAAACGTCTGCTACGGAGCCATAACGTGAGGTACAAGGTAATGGAGCCTTTTATACATTGTCGTGTTTCTTTAGAAATAAACAATGGACAAATAGAGTCTTGAAACGCTTCAGATGTAAAGTTATTCATTGTCAAGTGACGTCAAAATTAATGCTAGTCAGTGGAATGCTAACGGAAGGTGATGGCTCTGTAGCATCAAAATGGCGCCATAGGAGGTTCGAGTTCTGAAGCGAAGCTTACCCCCTTGGGTTTATCACTTCTTGAGTGAAGTAGTACTCGCCCTGTTGTTTATTTGGTTGCCATGACTTCGCTTTGCTCACCCTAGGGGGAGAGAGAGCGGATTACAGTTCGCTTGAGTTCAGTAGACGGTTCTACGACTTTATCACTTTTCATAAACAGCCGAAAGAGCGGTGGTGCGCGGTGTACATGGCGGAAACCCTGTTGTACATCTGCCCTATTTCTGATACCGTGGCGCTGGAAATTTTACTGTGGCGCACCGCCACTATGCTATCAACATAGTGGAAACACTGGCAATGTTAGAACCATTTCCTTCTTTTCACATCCAATATCCAACAAAAAAAAAATGTGATTTTGGTTTTTGGTGTCGTCCCTCCACGCCCTACTTTTTCCTTGCAGGTGTTGCATATTGCAAACCTGTTATCTTCTGCACACACACTGAAGAATTTCCAAACAGCTGACATGTTGCAGGTTAATTCACGAGAGTAAGGAAAAAGAGTGCTGTCGCGTCCGTGTGTGCGTGCATCCTTGAGAACTGTAACTTGTATAACTTATGTTGTCAGTTAATTATAGCGTTGACCAGCATGAAATCGGCATATGACCTGCCGGTCGCCGGTAATGGCCGAGCACATGAAAACCGGCCAATTCCGGTCACTGGCCGGTCTTTCGGTGCATCTCATTCTGAATTTATTTATTTCCGAGGAAACTTACGGGCACATTTCTGGTAAATGCTAGATTTAAAGTGGTGCTTTTGCATGACTCTTTGTGGAGAAACGCAGTTTTACAGACGGTAAATGTACTGCATTTATATTGCGCTTTTCTAGACCTAACGGCCACTTAAAGCTTTAGTGCATAACGTTTTGATATTGATGAACGTCTGTTACATTCAAGCCATTGCCAAATGAGTTGCTACAAAGCTAATTAAGACTATCAGCTCCACACAACTCTCTCTGGATTTCTCAGTATGGCTATGTTCAGAAGATTGTGGCATTTGGCGACTTTCCCGCGCAGAAACTCGAGTGAAGGTAATGACCTCCTCTGAAGAGTCCATCATGTTTTTTTAATCCTCCGTGTCCTCCTTGGCTACTAGTAACATTGTGGATGAGGGGTGGGGGCGCATGCACGATCACGAAGCCTTGTATCATGTGGACGTACCGACAGTTTTGTTGTCATTACTTAGAATTCCTCATGGGGGTGGCAGAAACAACGCACTATAGCTTTAAAGCGCACAGATCTGTCAATTAGTCGGGAAAAAAAATGAGTGTTAGTCGACTAAGAATTTCTTTAGTGGAGCACAGCCCTAGATTTGGTTGATTTTGTGCTTTAGTGGTGCATATGCACAGGGAGGGTTGGGGCCGCAGGGCATGTTGCCTGGTTGGTTATCCAGTCTCAGTTACAGCCAGGCTTGGGCCAAAGTCATTTAAATCCACTTACCGCTGTGTGTTTACCCTTTGCTCGTCTTTCATATCTCCTCCATGACTCAACAATAACAAGCACTGGTATAATCTTGGTAATCAGACTATTTTCTGTCCTTTTTGGAAGCTCCCACTCTATCAGCTTTTTAAATCTCAAAAACAAAAGTTATGTGGAGACATTTCCCACCTCCTCCCTGGGCTAGATCCACAGTCCTGGTACTAATTTAAAGGGGAGTAGCCCAGAGACAACAGCCCAGGCTTTTCTCGGTTGACCTTTTAGTGTGGAAAGTTGGTGCTGGGCGGCGCTGGTGCCTGTTTCTCACCATGATTTAGTCCAGTGGCACTGCTATTATAGACAAAGTTTGATTTGTTTGACGGTAGTTTTTGAGCGTTTAGCTACTGCAAGACTCCTGAAGCTGTGATTAGAGGTTAGGCTGGTGGTCAGGATGGTGTTTGACTGACAGACGGTTCATTAACATTTCATGGAAAAAAAATTTGAAGTAATCCTAACCTTCTGTCCTTGAGTGAAAAAAAAGTCATGAGTTTGTAGATTCCTTCTCTAACTAGCACAACATGGGGCAGTCGGTTCAGCTGAACTTACAGAGAACCGCTGACCCAAATTCTGCTACACACACACACACACACACACACACACACACACAGACAAACGTGTAGCTGTTTTTAAGGAATAGTCTTGCTGCTTTAAGTAAAGTAATTAACCAAAGTCAGTGTATTCATATCAAATACACTCCTTTCATCCCTCCCTTTGTCCTGTGGACACACATACAGACGCACATGCATGCACACACACACACACACACCATCATCTGGTTTGCCTCAGGGCAATAACATGACCCACGTGTGGGAGTTCTTTTCTGCAGCTGCCTGCAGTTGGCTCTTCTGACGGCAGCATGGAGCCCTGTTAGCCTAACACTCTTCACTGGATCTCAGAACAGACACATGAAGCACACATAGTTATCAGCAAAAGAAAAGTACAGTTGCATGACTTTTTCAATTTTAGTCAGTAGAGCATGATGCCTTCTCTCAGTAAAAAATAAAAGTCTAATTTGTGTGTGTTTTTAAGAAGCCCTTTTTATATTATTTTTTGGGCATTTTAGGCCTTTATTTTTATAGGACAGCTGAAGGTATTAAAAGGGGAGAGAGAGGGGGAATGGCATGCAGTAAAGGACGGCAGGTCTGGGTCGAACCTGCGGCCGCTATGTCGAGGAGCGAACTTCTACAGTATATACAGTATGGGCGCACACTCTACCAGGTGAGCTACCTAGGCGCCCTTAGAAGACATTTTAAAGTTTATACTACTACTAAATAGCCAGCCTTATTTTCTTAGGTACGTTGTTCCAGAGCTTTGGTGCTGTCACTGCAGAGTTTTCATCTGCTGTAGTTTTAAACCTGGACTCTGGAACAGACAAACTACAGACAGGCTCATGAGGTCTGAAATAAAGCCTGGAGCTAGGCCGTGAAGAACCTTAAAGGTGATAACACCTACAGTACAGAGGCCATGGTTGGATGTGGTACCTTAAAGCCTGGCAGTTCAGCTTTTTCTGTTGAAGATGTAATATTCAATATTTCTTAGGTAATTTATGCATTATTGCCACAGCTTCCCATGAAAATAGACCATCGGTCTATGTAGCATGTGCAGCAAACATTACACCACACAAATCTGGGTGTGATGCCACCGACGTAAAGCATAATATGCTTGCCAACTGAGGACTGATCGCTGATTGGTTGAAAGTCTTATCATAGTGTGCCATCAACAGTCAAATAATGTTGTACGGAGTGTGGATTGGTAGCTGGAGGGATGCCAGTTCACCTCCTGGGCACTGCCAAGGTGCTCTTGAGCAAGGTACCGTGCCTCATTTGTGCATGAATAGTTCCTGAACATATGTGTGTGTATATTTCAGGTCTGTGTGTAGCGATATCTAACAAACAGTGTAAATTGTGATTCCCCCACTGGGGATCAATACAAAGTATAAATTAAATTAAATTAAAAGAGCCCTTACTTTTCGGGGCGCCTGGGTAGCTCACTTGGTAGAGCATGCGCCCATATATAGAGGTTTACTCCTTGACGCAGCGGCCGTGGGTTCGACTCCGCCCTGATGCCCTTTGCTGCATGTCATTCCCCTCTCTCTCTCCCCTTTCATGTTTCCAGCTGTCATAAAAAAAGAATCTTAAAAAAAAATAAGTCTTTTCTATTATAATGTTTGCTAATAGATTACATTAGTGCTAGAAACTAGTAAAATGTTTCTTGTGTGTGCAGTCCGCCCTATAAATAAACATTAAAGGAATTGTTCACCATTTAAGGAGAAGTACTTATCGGCTTTCTTGCCGAGTGTATGATGAGATGGATGTCAATCTTCTCGTCTAACTCTCGGCAGTTGAGCCAACAAGGAAATTTCCTAAAATGTTGAACTACTGCTTTAATGAGTGCCACTTTCTAAATACTGCAGGCACCCATTAGAAAGGGGTTGTAAAGCCTTATTACCTGTGAATTAGTAGTTAGTAAATCCTTTACTAAGGCTGGGCGAGTTGTAAGCCACTAAAAAGAAAAATAAATCTAGGAAACTGATCATAAATCAAAGCTAAATATAACATTTTAATGATACCGAAGAAGTGCCAATAACAACTCCCATGTCTGTGTCCACTGCCATCAAACACTGAAGCTATTCATTAGCACTGCTAAAAGGACAGCACCGCCTCACAGCTAGCGTGACACCCACTGGGAGAACACTAGGGTCCCACCATTAGAGAGGGCTTTAAAAACAACAATGCCACAAGGCTTAATGAAGTCCCACTGTCGCTCTCTTTTATTATTATTATTATTATTATTATTATTATTATGCAAAACACAATGAGGTCTGTGTATGTATGTGGGGGCGGGGGTCTCCTACTGTGTCTCTTTTTGAGCTGGATAATTTATTAACGCGTCTGCATGTCTTGACATTTAACTGTGGCTGTAAAGTCTTTTATACTGTATGCTAGTTCATACCATTTGAATGTCTTCATAATGTTTGTCTGTGTTTTTAGCTTATGAACAGTCTCTGTGCTGCAGAGCCAGGGGGCCTGGTTGCGGCTGTAAGCAGTCCAAAGAAAGTGCTGCTGCGAGGGACTAAACACTGAGAGATTAAAGCACGCTGTGACGCGCTGAAGATCCGGTTTCAGTGATTTTATTCCTTCAATAAAATACAACTAGTACTGCAGTTACCAAATGTAAAGTTACTTTGTGAATCATATAAGTGGGTTAGTGGGTTAGTGCGGTCAACAGAAAGTGTTCGCTCCCAGGCTCACCCCCCTCTCTGTCAAAACTCCAAAAACCCAGGCGAACAGGTGAAGCAAACCAATATACTGTTAGCACTTCCGCCCAAACCACGATGAACACCCCCACCACCTACAATATCAGTGCATAATATAATAATAATAATAATAATATAAATGAGACCATAAACAAAAATACAGGAGAAACATGTGACTCCTACAGGCTTGTCTGTGGTTCTGTGAGGGAGGGGCGCATGCTCAGATTTGCCTTTTGTTTACTTGCAGCTGAAGCTCACACACACACACACACACACACACACACAGACACACACACACACACACACACACACACACTGGGGCCGCACAATTAATCGCAATTGTATCGAAATCGCAATATGGACTAGTGCTGCAGAGACGTCCCGGCCTACAAATCCTATCTTACAGACTAAAGAAAACATCTTTGTTTGGTACAGATCCTCGCAAAAATCAAACTCTAATCATTTTCATTTCTTTCAATGTTAATAATTTTCAATGAAAATGAAAATAATGATACAAAAACGATCATTCCCTCCAATATCATGAATCATATCAGTCAAAATAATAATAATTAGATATTTTCCTCATATCGTGCAGCCCTAACACACACACACACACACACACACACACACACACACACACACACACACACACACACACACACACACACACACACACACACACACACTTGACTTAATGACACCAAGGACAAAATTTGATTTCAGTGTTTCGTGGTGTGTTTCGGAACATTCCCACAGTTGGTTTTGCCAAAGATTCTCTATAACATAAAAAAGCACATGCCAAGGTATTGTGGATGGATGAAAAGCTGTTTGTATAATTCATTTTCATTTTCTTTTGCTAACATTAGATATTTACACGGCCAAAAGCCATATTTAGCATTCCGAAAATTGGTTTTGTTAGGGCGTTTGCAAGGACTGTGAACCCTTTGCCAGGAGCAGAAGGGTTGTCCTAATAGTTGTTGCCTGGCTGGAGAGAAAGGGGGGAGACAGTGACGCAAAAAAAGGAGGAGGAGGGTGGAGGGACAAATAGACACAGATAGAGAAATAGACCTAGAGATAAACCGAAGAGCCAAAGCCCTTAAACCTACTTTTGTGGTGGGAAAGAAGGGCAGCTGTGCTGACAAGATGGAAAATGAATTATGTACTGTATGTATGAGTACATGGGAACAAAATATAGGAAAAAGTGAGCGTGAAATGTGAGAAAAGGGAGGAAACTGGAGAGACAGGTAATGAGAGGACAGAGGTTCAGGCCAAAAATAAGCTGAGGATTGGACGGAGATAAAAAAAAAAGGATTGAGGCAATTATCTGAAATGAAGGGGCGAGGGAAAAGGGGGGAGGGGGGGTTAAGACAGAGGAGGCAGGAAAACGAAAGGAGAAGAAGAGGTGATTGTGTAGAAAGAAAGAAGAGAGGAGGAAGAGTCACAATGAAAGCATTCCAGCAGACCAGAACCTCCATATTACCGGCTGTGGCCAAAGCAGGAATTTCCTCTGGTTGCACCACAGCTGAAGTGTCTGGACTGAAACGTATTTTTTGACCCACAGAGCCCTGGCCCCTGCAGACGCTGTCCCAGACGTTGAGACACACACACACACACACACACACACACACACACACACCCACACACCCAGACGTAAGAGTTACCCAGTCCTGTGGACAGGAAGACAACATGGCCTCCAGCTCCCCGCCCGGGAATCCTCCCAGCGGCCTCACAGACAGGAGCGGTAGCTTCTTTAAGGTAAGGACTCATGGATGGATGACTTAGCATGACTTTTCTAAACACCACTTAGAAATATATAAACCACGTCGCTTCCTGTGTACCAAATGTGTTTTTGTTGGGAAAGGCTGAAACAAAACTCACAAACGTTGGGTTGAATCACTGGCGTTACACTGCCACTAGTCCCGCATCGCACCTATCTCGCTGTGGAGAAAGGTCTGGCAACAGGAGCATACACTCGGTCAGGGGTTGTTTGCCTTTTTTTTTTCTTTTTTTTTTCTTTTTTGGTAGTTTATTTAAATAGGGACAGATACAAAAAACATAGATTATTACATAAATAACAATCCGATGCCTGTATCACAGTGTTTATAGCAACACCTGTCCCTTTTAAACCAATCACAATCATCTTGGGCGACGCTAAGCTCTGGACGCAGTGGGCGGTACTACAATATTAAATGAAGTTAACCGTTGACACAATACAGTAACGTGAGCTATTTCAATTAGCTGGATAAATGGTTAAACCTCATTTGCTCTTGCCGGTGTATCGCCGTTGTGTATTTTGTCCATAGGAAATTCATCCTCCCAATCGGTCCCAAAACGTCCCTGTTAGAGAGAAAAGGCCGTAAACGTATTCTTTGTAAATCTTTACGATCATTCCCCGAAAGAACCAAGCAGGCCCGCCTTGTTGCACGATCCAGGTTTTCTTCAGAACTTGCCATTTTCAGCGTGTAGCGTTGCTCAGAGGTTCCGGTCAATGTTCCTCGATGCGACCGGAGTTTAACGTAAACACAAAGAAAGCGGAAGGTGATAATATGAATATTGACAAATGATAGACGGACCTAACGCCTTCATTTTCTTCACGTTTCAGTAGTTGCCTCTGCCCTTTTAACTCTGGGAGTATAGTTTTCATCAGTTGTTTGGTTAAACAAAAATGTTCCTGATTATACTGTACAGTGTGCTTAAATTACCAAAATGAAAATCTGAGGTCTGTGTCTCTCAGGAACAAATTCTTACGCATTATAAAGAGAATTGATTGATAAATGCTCTCTGGACTATTTTATCCTGTTGGGGGTTTGTCCTTGCTTCAAATTCTCACATTATTAGTTCTGACTGAACACTTGTCTTTTATATTTTCAGGAAATGTTGTATAGTATTGATTGATAAAAAAAACAACATAAAAGTGGAGTTGCGTTGCGACAGTTTTCCTTCTCTTTGTGCCATGTATTGAAGGAGTGCTGGATGTGAGGAAGGCCAGCTGCACTTGTTGGCAGCCTGACAAACCCACTCAAAGGAGTAATAAAACTCTCCTTTCTCGCTCTCGCTCTCTCTTCTCTTTCTCTTTCTCTTTCTCTCTCTGGCTCAGTATCTCTCTGCCCCTTTTCATCTCTGTCTCTTTTGTTTCCTTTTCATCCATGGTCACTCACTAAACACATACTTACACATTGTCATCCCGCATGTTCAACATCCCCCGCTCACACGCCGAAATAATTAAAGCTATAGTGGGTAGCTTCTAGGGGTGTGACGAGACACTCGCTCACGAGACAAGACGGGACACGAGATTGGGGTCACGAGAGCGAGACGCGATTTTAACACTAATTTAAAGAAAACTTCAGTTAACAAATATGACTGGGAAAAATAGTCTTTTCTCAGAGAATCAAGGTTACAAGCTAGGGGTGTGACGAGACGCTTACTCCACGAGACGAGACACATCACGAGATTGGGTTCACGAGAACGAGACGAGATTTCTCGTCGAGGTGAAAAGTTGTCTCGTGAGGCGATGTGATGTCAGCGTGATGGAGCGTGGAATTACTATTGAAGATCCCCCTGCCACTTTTAAATCATTTGTGTGGCAACATTTTGGTTTTCCTGCGGAAATAATAAACGGCGAAAGAGTGACAGACAAGACGAACACAATATGTAAACATTGTAAGAAAGAAATGCCGTATACCGCGGCTAACACGCGCACTATGCAAAAAACACTTACAGCACCACCACAGCTCTCTCCTAACTACTGCACCCGCAATATATATATATATATATATATATATATATATATATATATATATATATATATATATATATATATATATATATATATATTAGGGCTGTCAATCGATTAAAAAAAATTAACTAATTAATCGCACAATTTGCTGTAATTAATCGCGATTAATCGCTTTTTTTAAAATGAGACTGAAGCTTGTAGTAATGGATATTTAAATGCTAAATCACTTAACTTTGCAAATATGAAGAAAAACCAAACCTTGAAAGGTTCAGAATGTTTAATATCTTTCAGAACAACAGCAGCAACAATTTGGCTTATTTAGTCCTGCTGAAGGCTGCTGAAACGGCTAGAAACTGTCTGACTTGAGAGCAGATTTTTGTCACCACCCCCAATATTAGCCACATACCTAATATACCATATTCTGAATAATATACAAATATATATATATATATATATATATATATATATATATATATATATATATATATATATATATATATATATATAGAATATAAATTACAATCTAGGCAGTACTTAATATCATAAATATTATAATATACATAGTGTTTAATCTGAATGACTAAGCAAAGCACATATATCTAAACACAGAAATGCACATCAATATCAATATCAATGTTACACATTAAACCAGTAACCCAAAACTAGTGATGCACGATATATCGGCCGCCGATATAATATCGGCCGATATGGTCATTTTTTTACACATCGGTATCGTTCCGATGTCAAAATAGGGGCGATGAATAGGGCCGATGTGAATCATTCCTGTGTATTTGACGTGTGAGAATTTAGATCTAAATCTGACCTGTGGAGGGCAGTAATATGCTTAACAGCGTCTATACTGCCGAAATCCGAAGAAGAAGAAGCAGCAGCAGTGAGTCTGGGGGCGGGGATGTTGGTTTTTGCAGACGGAATCTGCCGGCGAAGTGGGACACTGGAAAATTTAGTAAACCACCGGCCCTCGGTGGGCGGGGGAGAGATGAATATTCGGAAATAAGAGGTTGCTGCGGCCCGCCGTACAGGTTAGTTTGAACAGCGGGCAGCAGCAGCCAAGGCCGGAGAGGGCAGCCTCGACGGCCGGAGAGGGCAGCCACGGCGGACGGAGCGGGCAGCAGCGACGGCCGGAGAGGGCAGCCACGGCGGACGGAGCGGGCAGCAGCGACGGCCGGAGAGGGCAGCCACGCGATCATGGGGGGACATTCTCAGCGGTGAAACGGTGAAACGCAAACGGGGGCTGGAGTATAGCTAACCTAGCTAGGTGGAAAGCTAACGCTATCACGCCACCTGTTCCATCAATGCTGGTTGCAAGTGTCTGCTCATTAGACAACAAACTGGAGTACATTCAACTTCAATGAAACTTCCATCGCAAGTTCAGAGACTTCGGTTTTTCGTGTTGTGGAAACATGTTACCGGGTAAGAGTGGAGATGGGCTGTATTAGCACGGGCTTTAATTAGCTGCTTGTATCCAACGAAATGCTAACTGCTGGGGGAGTTTGTGTCTAGTAAATGCCAACCATTATACATTTCACGCAAATGTACAGCTGTGTTTATAATCGGCTACATTTAGCTATTGCACACACACGTAAAGTTCAGCTAACGTAGACTAGCATTAGCGCTTGGTGGACTGTAAACACCTGTTTCGTATGTCGTTTTTATTTATTTTAAATGTGTAACCATTAGAGCCACGTTGAAATGTTGTTTCGTGTATATGGTTGAAATGACAATAAAACACATTTGGGTTGAGTTGAATGCTGCCTCACTGTCAGTCTGTAAACGGTAGGCATGGCTTGGGAGTGGAATCTTTTAGGAGCAAAGCAAGTGCATTCTGGTATTTGGTGTCTTTCATCCATATGAGCCAAAAACACATTTTCTGGCTTATGTTGGCCTAGAAGGCACCAATTTCTATAATTTTGAGGGTTAGGCCTAACCCTAAAGTACTTGGAAGTTACTGTACTTACAGTTCAGAAGACTGTAAAAGCCAGTGTCTGTTCAGTCCAGTTTGTTCTGGCTCCATTTTCACATTTTACCTTTTTCAATACTTTTGGCTTTGGCCATTTAAGGCCTACTACTGTACTTTAAAGTTTTGAACTGTTGTACAATGTTCACAGAATACAGTGACTTGGTCTTAAGTGAGTTAGATGTTTATTGAGAATACTCTTGGCTGGTTGGCTTATTCATAGTGTGAATTCAGGACACACTTGTATCCTACAGAGATATCGACATCGGTAAATATCGGTATCGGCCATAACAGAAATATTAATATCGGTTATCGGTATCGGCCAAAATTTTCACATCGGTGCATCACTACCCAAAACCACAAAGGTATATGTTGGCCTAAAGTGAAAACAGTGAGTGTAGTTTTAAATAGCGACGCTGTGCACAGCAATCCATTACCAATGTAAAGCGATTGACTACATTTCCCTTCCAGCACCGCAACCAGGAAGTAGCTTGTGTGACAGTGAGACGCACCAATTTCAAACATTTACTGGAATATAGTCACGGATACTATCGAGTCGACAGCGTTAAACATCAGACTGCAAATAAGGTTTTATCAGCGTGACCAACGTAACAGTTGTCAAGCAAACAAATCGCGCACGTATATCGGCAGCACAGCAGTAGCGATACAGACGAACAAACTTAAACTGCAGCTCTATGTAGCGAAACAGCAGCTTACCGGTGGCGCATCTCTCCTGACGAGACAACATGTCGGAACTAGTACTCGGTCCCGTTTATAGCCCGTGCTCATTCATTTCTGGATTCTAACACATCATCTCTTTTCTCTTTTGGGATCTTACTGGTCCATGTTTCAACTCTTGACTGGCCCGTACTCAGGTAAGTCCATTCCTCCCACCTATTAACTTGGGTACATTGCTGTTGAACACCCGTGACGTAGTGAATGCTACAAATACAGAGTAGCGCCGCCTGCTCTTATGGAGACGTATTACGTTTCTCAGCCGCCACATGAAGTAAACAAACACAGCTGCGTTAATTTTGTTAATTTTTTTTAACGAGTTAAATATTAAAAAATTAACGCAAAAATTAACGCGTTAATTTTGACAGCCCTTATATATATATATATATTAGGGCTGAGCAATTTTATCGATTCTGCGATATAAATCGATATTTTTTCCCCCAAGAAAGTATCGATTTTTATGCCGCGAGTATCGATACATATGTCCCATTCAAATCCCCCGTGTTTACCCCCGTTCCATGGCAGGAAGAGCGATTTGGTCAGCCAGCCGCTAGTGTCGCTGTAGAGCTGCCAACGTCAATCGCCAAAGCTTTTAGTCTGGCCCGCAAAATAATCATGAATTCACAAAATGTAAAGAGGAAAATGCGTTCTGTTATTTATCATTTCAAGCATTTAGAGCAAAAACCCAGCCCCCTGTATTTACATCTCTATTCACATGCCGGGATTCTGTAGCCTACAGCGATGCCCGAGCTCCACACACACGGGTGAGCCGAGATGTGTGTGCGTTAAAACACACACACACAGCTGAGCCAAGATGTGTGTGTGTGTGTGTGTGTTAAAGGTTAAAACACGCAGCACCTGACTGGGAACGATACAGAGTTACCAACGGCCACTGGGGCAGATGAACTCACGCTGTCTCTTTTCTGTAAATAGGCTACAATTAAACCTTCGTGAGTAGAAAGTCAATACTTATCAATGCACTCACCTGTGTAGACCGGCATAAACATGTAGAAAGCCATATTTCAATCTCCTCAGTCCACCGCGCTGTTTTACGCAAACACGGCTCTACTCTGCAAATAGCAAATTTTTACAAACAAGCTAAAACAAAAGCTGTCGGTTTGTAGTCTAACTGTTTATCTTAGGTTGCCGGGAATCAGGAAATTTTGACAAATTCTTGTAAACCTCACTGCTGGCTGAACAAACCAAACTCTCCGCTATAGCGGACAATCTGGAGCTACTTAATATGCACGTGAATGACGCGATCGTTATGTTCGAGTGATGATGCAAGCATTTTCCACCAATCAGGATGCTGCATACTAAAATAATGTTTCCATAATCACAGACTTTAACCATCACTCCTCAGTGAACTGCCTCCTAGTCTGAGATCTTTTTCTAGTTAAAGAGCCAGTTATCATTAGGGAGTTTCAATGTTTTTTAGGAGTTTGCTCAAACTAATATTAAAAAATAGTAGCATTAATTCAGTAAGAAAGTGAAAATTTTGAACAAGAATAGGCGTATTAGGTATAAATTCATTTTATATTCTTTATTTGAAAGTCCGGCCGCCAGAGTGCTTAGAAAAATTGGTGGACAAACTATGCAACGCCAACACTCATAACATGGTTGAAAGGTGTTTAGTCCGTTTTTATTTTTTAAGTATTCATTTATCGGCCATTATAAATGCCGATACCGATAGTTTGGAAAATGCCTAATATCGGCCCGCCGATATATCGGTCTGGCTCTAGTAAATGCATATCAGTTCCAACCACGGTTATCAGTTCATTAACTACTTATAATCGGTATCGGCCTTGAAAAACCAGTATCGGTCGATCCCTATAATAAGGTAGACTGTTCACCTGGACCGACACTATTACATTTGACCTCCCAGCTGCTCAAGATTCTATCTTTTATTGTTTCCAGGTTCTTTCATTCGTGCCATTTAGAGGCTCCAGAAAAAGCAGAAACCATTCCAGCTCCTGCAGGGTTCAATAACAACGCTTTTAGTCGAATAACACATCATGTTATTTTATCACTGCAATCAATCCTCATGAAAAGTACTTACACATTTTTTTCCTACTGCATGTTTTGTCTCACATCGCCGAAAAAGGGTCTTTATTGTTTTGAAAAATAATATCTGATGTTGAGCTGCACATGATTTGCAAGTTGCCATCACTATTACGCCATGAATAATTGGATTTACTGCATTTAAAGGTGACCTATTGTATAGCATTTTCAGGTTCATGCTTGTATTTTGTGTTTGTATTAGAACATGTTTACATACTTTGATGTTCAAAAAACACTTGTACTGCCCATGGCTGCTGCATCTGTATTCACCCCATAGACTGTAAATATTCACTCTCTGTATGAGACGCTCCAGCCCCCTCCCGAAAAAGCCTAGTCTGCTCTGATTGGTCAGATTCCATATCAGCGTTCCTGTTGTTGCTGCCTGTCTCCGTACAGTCGGTGGCTTCAACGGAGTTTACAGCAGCACTTTCTACCGTGAAAAAACCCAATAAAGGCTTATAAACCAAATATGACCTGACCGGACACGTATCAGCAGGGGAGAAATTAACAACATTGGCAGCCAAGATTACAGGTTTCCCTGCCGTTAGCATGTAGACAGTGCCCCTTACAAATCATTATTATTACTATTATTATTGTTAAATGAGCAGCCTAATCTTTTTCTGTCCATCTCTCCCTCATGACTAATATGGATTACAAAGGCGCACAGAAGTCAATGTTATACTGTGGTACATATAGATTGCAGTACGTATGCAAAGCAGGTACCTCAGCAATGGACAAGAGATCTCATTTCAGAGTAAAATTCTTGCTCTTCTGTAAAAAGCAAGAGACCTAAAACCTTTGACGCACGCTATGCCTCGGTAGACGTTTACAGCTTTCACCTGGCTGAGTCTTCTTAGTTCATTCAGGTTGTTTGACAAATTCAGTGTTCTGCTCAGATGAACAAATGAAACCCACTTTCAAAGCTAAAAAACACTGACTTGGACTAAAAACAACCATTGAAAGTTGTCTCACTATTAATTTCCAAGTTTGTCGTTTTTTCCATCCTCACTAACCCTGTGAAAGCGTTCAGTATGTGTCTGTGTGTAAAAAACCAAACACATAGTTTCCCATTGACTCCATCCATGGCTTTAACAGCAGTCCATGCAGAGAATCACTTACAGCTTAAATGGAGCTGAATAAATAACCCCTCTGGTGTGTGTCTATTAGGCCTGCACAATTAAATCGTGATTTTATTGCAATATGGACTAGTGCAATATCCAAATCACAGGGGGGAGGGGCAATATTTCTTTAAGGCAAAATATGTGTCAAACCATTCAGAATTAAATAGTGTGGTGCTGCAGAGACGGCCCCTGCCTACAAATCCTATCTGACAGACTAAAGAAAACATCTTTGTTTGGTAAAGATCCTCGCAAAAATCACTTTTTAAAATTTTAACATTTTTCATTGCAAATGAGAATAATGATACAATAGTTATCATTCCCTCCAATATCCTGAATCATATCGCAATATCAATTAATTGAGAGTGGGAACAAACCAGATGGGTAAAATGAGAGAGCTTCATAAAAGTCCGTAAAGCCCAGTGTTTTGTTGTCAAGTGCTTCCCTGGATGTCTGTCATTTTTCCCTCTAAAAGTGATAAATAGTGTGAAAATAAGGCCAGCATGGGCGCCGCCATTAAAGCTATGCAAGGCACTGTGGCCAGAGCAAGTCACTCAGCCACTCTGACCTTCATTTTATAGCTCAGGAATTTCCCATGTCTTCTCCTCTGGCTCCATTCCCCCATTTTCATTCATATAATCCATGGCCCATCTCTTAACAGAAGGTAATAACCAGTGGTGGAAGACGTATTCAGACCCTTTACTTACATAAAAGTACACAAAGTCTGTTACAGTAAAAGTCCCGCATTGAAAATGTTTCTTAAGTAAAAGTATGTAAGTGTCATCAGGAAAATGCATTTAAAGTATTACAAGTAAAAGTCCTCACATTTTAGAAACTGGAAACGATCCAGACAGTTGTGTCAATCAATTCAGTGTTTAATCTGCTAGTCATATCAGATAGACATGTAGGCCTGTATATTTTTGAGTAGTGTATAATAAAACCATCTTTTATAAGGCTGGACAATTAATCGAATATTGATCGACATCGAAATTCTGAAGCTGTTATTGACTTATCTTTCCCGTGACAATAATTTCGATAATTGATTTCTGTTGATAGGCCTACTTTCAACTTAAAAACATTCTACCGCGTGTCCGAAATGAACACTCGCCAGTCGCCAAATGCGGGGACGGGCCAACACGCACGCACACAGACACTGGCGCGCACACCAGACACCAGCCACTACCGTCTGTTTACTGACAGCTAGCATTTACCTTAGGCTAATTAATTAGCTAGTAAGTGGCGATTTTTGGCAGCCAGCCTTCCAAAAGAAAGCACAATGAAATGCAATGTTAACCGATCAGTTACCGTTGACCGACAAGCAGGAAGCGGAGTCTCAGTTCACCCGTCCGGGAGGCTCTGACACACTTTCCGCACTCCGTGTCCGCGGACAGCTGTAGGCTGGTACCGGTGTGTTAGAGAAGAAGCTATACAATTTTCACATTTAAGAAGCTGGAATTAGAGAATTTAAGATAAGATAAGATAAGCCTTTATTGTCTCCCATAGGAGAAATTTGTCTTGGGCACTCGAGAGAACAAGATGGCGACACATCACGCATAACACACAATAAACATACAATTAACCAACTTACAACATAGTCACACATTTTCTCATGCTTCAATAAACAACGAATAACACACGAACAACAACCCCCCCCAACAACACAGCCTCCCCCTCGAATTACACAAATGTTTAGATAATGATTGCACATTTCCCGTTAACTCATGCTGTGGTGAATAACTTCCATATTGCACACTGCCCCATTGCATAATACCATGTCAAATATAACAGCAAATTTTGCACCAGTACCCTATCATTGCACATCCTATAACCTCGATGTTCAGTACCACAGTCTTATATAGTAATAGTCATACATAAATCACTGCAGCCAACAGACGCAGACACACACACAACACAGACATACACACTCTATCTGTTATTATTCATTAATTTGATTGCAAGCGGCACAAATGAGAATTTGTACCTGTTAAGCTTACAGTTTGGTAACCTGTACCTTCTGCCTGAAGGCATCAGCTCAAACTGACTATACAGGACATGATTTGGGTCGTTGATGACTTTGAGACCCTGTTTCCTCACCGCCTCCTCAAAAAGCTCCTGAAGAGGAGTTGGTGGCATTTGGCCAATTATTTTGCCAGCCCTTATTATCAATTTTTGTAGCTGTGATTTTAGTTTAACGGACAGGTTACCGAACCAAGCCATAATACCATAACGAACAATAGATTCAATGGCTGCCTTGTAAAACAGTATCATGATCTCTTTGTCCACTCCATGAAATCTAAGTCGTCTGGGTGGGGGGACGGAGACGCACGCAGTTGGATGCTGTCCTCATCTCCTACTTCAATGCCTAACGAATCTATCTCTTTCTCTCCCCTGTCGTTCACTGGTTGAAGCCTGAAAATACTGTAAAACAAATTCAGAATCAGAATCAGAATCAGAAAGGGTTTTATTGCCAAGTACGTTTTTTGACACATACAAGGAATTTGTTTTGGTGTTGCTGGTGCACATCACACATTCTCTAAATGTAATATTAAACAATATAAGTATAGGTAAACAATATAAGTATATGTACACAGTATGTATTAAATTAAAAATAAAGATAGAAATAAAATAAAATAGATAAATAAAGAGCAAAGAGCATTAGAGCAGAGAGAACAGTGTCATGAAGAGCCAGGTGGAGAGTCACGGTGGTTTCCGGGCCTTGTTAATAAGGCTAGTGGCGGAGGGGAAAAAGCTGTTCATGTGGCGTGAGGTTTTGGTCCTGATGGACCTCAGCCTCCTGCCAGATGGGAGGGACTCAAAGAGTTTGTGTCCGGGGTGGGAGGGGTCAGCCACAATCTTTTCAGCACGCTTCAGAGTCCTGGTGGCGTAAAGGTCCTGGAGCGGCGGCAGATTGCAGCCAATCACCTTCTCAGCTGACCGAATGACATGCAGTCTGCCCTTGTCCTTGGCAGTGGCAGCAGCGTACCAGATGGTGATGGAGGATGTGAGGATGGACTCAATGATGGCTGTGTAGAAGTGCACCATCATTGTCTTTGGCAGGTTGAATTTCTTCAGCTGCCGCAGGAAGTACATCCTCTGTTGTGCTTTCTGACGAGGGAGCTGATGTTCAGCTCCCACTTGAGGTCCTGGGAGATTGTAGTTCCCAGGAAGCGGAAAGACTCCACAATGTTAATTGTGGAGCCACAGAGGGTCATGGGGGGGCAGGTGGGGCTGGGTTCTTCCTGAAGTCCACAACCATCTCCACTGTCTTTAGAGCGTTGAGATCTAAATTGTTTTGGTTGCACCACTTCACCAGGTGGTCAGCCTCCGACCTGTAAGAGGACTCCGTCTCCATCAGAGATGAGTCCGATGAGGGAGGTGTCGTCCGCGAACTTCAGAAGCTTGACGGACTGGATGACTGGAGGTGCAGTTGTTGGTGTAGAGGGAGAAGAGCAGAGGCGAAAGAACACAGCCCTGAGGGGGATCCAGTGCTGATGGTCTGTGAGTTGGAGACGTGTTTCCCCAGCTTGACATGCTGCTTCCTGTCAGACAGAAAGTCAGTGATCCACCTGCAGGTGGAGTCAGGCACACCAAGCTGGGAGAGCTTCTCCTGGAGCAGAGCCGGGATGATGGTGTTGAAGGCAGAGCTGAAGTCCAAAAACAGGATCCTGGCGTAGGTTCCTGCAGAGTCCAGGTGCCGGAGGATGTAGTGGAGGGCCAGGCTGACTGCATCATCTACAGACCTATTGGCTCTGTAGGCAAACTGCAGGGGGTCCAGGAGGGTGTCGGTAATGGCTTTGAGGTGTGAAAACACAAGGCGCTCAAAGGACTTCATAACCACAGAGGTCAGGGCGACGGATCTGAAGTCATTAAGTCCTGCGGTCCTTGGCTTCTTGGGGACAGGGATGATGGTTGAGGTCTTGAAGCAGGCTGGCACGTGACATGTCTCCAGTGAGGTGTTAAAAATGTCTGTGAACACTGGAGACAGCTGGTCAGCACAGTGCTTCAAGCATGATGGGGAGACAGCATCTGGTCCAGCAGCTTTCCTGGGATTCTGTCTCCTAAAGAGTCTGTTGACGTCCCTCTCGTGGATGGAGAGAGTCGTCACTGAGGTGGGTAGGGGGGGTGGAGGTGGAGACCTTTAAGGAGGGCATTGGTGGGGGGGGGGCCCAGGGCCCTGCTGAGGTGGGTGAGGTGGAGGTGATGCACAGTGGCTGTAGCTGTAGGGAGGTGTCGTGGGGGATGGTGTCAGGACTGACCTTTTGTCTTTCAAATCGACAGTAGAACTCGTTCAGGTCGTTGGCTAGGTGTCGGTCATCGAAGGAGTGGGGGGTTTTAGGCTTGTAGTTGGTGATCTGCCTAAGTCCTTTCCAGACAGTTGCAGAGTCATTAGCTGAGAACTGGTTTTGGAGTTTCTCAGAGTATCGTCGTTTAGCCTCCTTCACCGCCTTGCTAAACTTGTACTTTGACTCTTTAAATCTGTCTTTGTCCCCACTCCTGAACGAGTCTTCCTTAGCCAGCCTTAACCTTCTGAGTTTGGCTGTGAACCAGGGTTTGTCATTGTTGTAACTCACCATGGTGCATGATGGAACACAGCAGTCCTCACAGAAGCTGATGTATGACGTCACAGCCTCTGTGTACTCATCCAGACTGTTGGTAGCAGTCCTGAACACATCCCAGTCAGTAGAATCCAAACACGACTGGAGATCCTCCACAGCCTCACTGGTCCACTTCCTTGATGTCCTCACAACAGGTTTGCAGAGCTTTAGTTTCTGCCTGTAGGTGGGGCTCAGGTGGACCATGACGTGGTCAGAGTGTCCCAGTGCAGCACGGGGGACGGCGTGATAAGAATCCCTGACTGTGGTGTAACAGTGATCCAGAATGTTCTCCTCTCTGGTCGGGCATTTAATATGCTGTCTATATTTAGGGAGTTCGTGAGTGAGGTTCCCTTTATTAAAGTCACCAAGGACAATAACTAGGGACTCCGGGTTGGTCCGCTCCACGCACAGAATCTGGTCGGCAAGCATGCGCTGCGCGTCCTGCGCGTTGGCCTGCGGTGAGATGTAAACACCGACCAGGATGAATGACGCGAACTCACGGGGTGAATAAAAAGGCTTACAGTTTATAATGAAATATTCCAGGTTAGGAGAACAATGCTGCTGGATCACTGTCACGTCGTTGCACCAACCGCTATTGATGTAGAAACCGATTCCTCCACCTTTAGTTTTGCCGGAGAGGTCCGTGTCTCTGTCCGCTCTGTAGAGTTGGAAGCATGCCAGCTGCAGCGCAGAGTCCGGTATTAATCTACAGAGCCACGTCTCCGTGAAGCACAAAACAGCAGATGAGAAAAAGTCCCTGTTTCTGACCAACAGCAGTTGTAGTTCCTCCAGTTTGTTGGGCAGTGAGCGCACGTTAGAGAGGAATATTCCCGGTAATGGTGTGCGTAATCCTCGCTGGCGGAGACGCACAAGCACACCGGCCCGTTTCCCTCTCCTCCGGCGTTTCGCTGCATGAGCAACGGTGAGCGCACCTTTGACCAGAATGTCCAAAATTTCCAGTGAAGGGAGAAGAAAAGTGGGAAATAAGTCCGATGGTATTGTTCCCCTGAAGTTCACGAGCTCTTCACTGGTGAATGAGATACGGGTACCATCGCAAGAAACATAGTTAAAACACAAAGCAAAACAAAACAGAGCGCACCAACACACCGTGTCACCATTCTGCGGCGCCATCTTGGTGTTAATAACATAAATAATTATACTGGTCGGACTGTTCAGTTCTGTTCCAGACTGATACCTCCGGTTCAGGCTGGTCCTCATCCTCAACACGTGCCTTTTTTAGTCGCGGAAAATAATTTTCACTACTCATCTGGATTGAAGCAGCAAACATTCAGTATAGAGTAAAAAATGACATAACATTATTTATAATACGTTTATTTGATTCACAGCTGCTACAGCTGTGTTTTGACCTCGACAACCCAACTACATTTTACCGCAAACTTGCAACTAGTTAACTTTCTAAAGCCGGCACAATCGCTTGTTTGCTAAGAGTCGAGTCGGTGATTGTGAATGTGTGATTGTGTAAAGGTGTTCACTAGATAGATACCAACCTTTCGTGAACTTGTGAATTTCACCAGCCGTCTTCTCTCCTTTATGGAGACAGACGCTGTGTGCACAGTGGGATCGATGGTGTTTTAAGCCTCCAACTTCGCCTTACAGGCATTAACCCTCACCATAACCTTAAACATAAGAATTGCCACGCTGCCATGGAAGGTGAAGTTTGGGGGCTAAAAACACCAAACACCGCACAGTGGGAGGAGCTGTGTGTGTGTATGTGTGTGAGCGAGACACAAGTGACAGAGAGACGGAGGAGAGCAGGGAAAGGAAATGCAGAAGAATGTATTTTAAATAGCGTTTAAAAAAATAATAATAACGAAACGCAATGTGCGGCGGCCTGTGTTGATAGTGAGGCGGACCGCCACACAATAGTCTATGTGTGGGAAACACTGTAGCAAGTGACTGACCTATCTGGGTGTGTTTTGAGATGCCTGATGAAGTTCGACGTTGTTGATCCGGCATCATTTATCTTGGTGCCACACACCTTGAATTAAGCTGTTAGCTTACTGCCACCGTTTACTTACTTACAAAACTTTGGGTGTCGCCATCCTCAATGCATTTTTTGACACGTAGGCATAGCGCATGTGTTACGTTGCACATTATGACAAAGGGCAGGGGACATGCAGGTTGTCATTCCCCAACATTTATGCGCCAGTAAAAGAAAATAGAAATACATGAATAAATGTAGATTTAAAAAGCAAAAATTGCATGAACAGGTTGTTGACAAGTCTCGAAGCTCGAGTCAGAGTCAAGTCTGAAGTCATTTGGGTCGAGTCGCAAGTCAAATCTGAAGTCAGCTGTTTGTGCGACTTAACCCTCATGCCCTCCTTAAAAAAACTTAATCTCGACACCTTCGAGGCAAAAATGTCCACGCACACAAAAACTGTTATTAAATCATCATATATCAATATTTTTTTCTTGCTTTTTTTTTATAAATCACTTAAACAACTTCTTACCTAATCAAAACTACCAAACATTCAATCATTTTCAGGATTTTAACCCTTTAAATGCCAGTTTATGTATTTGAAGTATTTCATTTTTTTATTACAAAAAACACAAAAAAATGATTTTTTTTTCCCATATAATGAATAATATCTAGATGGGGCTTTGGTGGGGACTAGAGGCTTGGATATGTCAAAGATAAGCAACAAAATTAATTTGATTGCATTAGTATTTTTTTACATAGTTCCAGATACTCCCTTTGGACACCTTCGAGGCAAAAATGTCCACGCACAAAAAACTGTTATTAAATCATCATATATCAATATTTTTTTTCTGCTTTTTTTTCATAAATCACTTAAACAACTTCTAACCTAATCAAAACCACCAAACATTCAATCATTTTCAGGATTTTAACCCTTTAAATGCCAGTCTATGTATTTGAAGTATGTCATTATTTATAAAAAAAACACAAAAAAATGATTTTTTTCCCATATAATGAATAATATGTAGATGGGTCTTTGGTGGTGATAAGAGGCTTGGATATGTCAAAGATAAGCAACAAAACTGATTTGATTGCATTAGTATTTTTTATGTAGTTCCAGATACTCCCTTTGGACACCTTCGAGGCAAAAATGGCCCCATTCACTTCCATTATAACCACATATTTTGATCTCACTGCCTTTACAGTATTAAAACCATGCATTCTGTAATGTCAGCATTTCATTTGGAAGAAAACTAGTCATATTTGACATTTTTACAGTATTTCACCAGATTCAACCATTTTGCCCTTGTAGCCCAATGCATGAAATTATAGTTATATTATGGAGCTCTGTGTGTGTGTGTGTGTGTGTGTGTGTGTGTGTGTGTGTGTGTGTATATGTGTATGTGTGTGTGAGAGTTTGCGTAAACCTGTAAGCAAGCAATGATCATTTTAGGGCTGAACAAAGGCATCTTTTGAAGGATGTATTTCATGTGTCTTTGAAGATGTGCTTGAAATGTAGCTCAGCGTAAATTCAGTCAGGTAGACTCCTATTACGTTGTCTCTGATCAGCTGGGCAGTGGGTGTTACGGTTCTGTATACCAATTAGAATCAGGCACTTATGTTCTAACCAATCACAGCAGACTACCTTGTTTTAAATCTGTTCTCTCTCTTGCTTCTGTCAGTTGTATTTTCAGACGTGAGTGCGACTGGGTGGTCCCTGCCTTGTGTTCCCGACTTTGTTGTGGTGTTTGCGGGTGTTGGTTGTGGTCTCTCTTTCTGGCGCTTGTTCGTCAGTCTGTGTTTTGCTGCTCGGGGGTCGCCCGGTCTGCTCCGTGTGCGTCTCGCCGGACTTTGTGCTGTCCGGCCCGCGCCTGCTGTTGGGGCTCGGTGTCTTGGTCGTCAGCGTCTGCTCGCCGTGCTGTCTGGCGCTGTCCTGCTCGACGCCTGGGGTTTTGTCGGCCGTCACGGGCCGTCAGCGGACGGTGTTTCCACGGAAGTGATACCGGGTAGTCTGACTCGGCTGGACCAATTCCCACTGAGTTAAATGTCTTTCTGTCTTCAGTCTACTGTGTGTTTTATCGTGTGTTGTCCTTGGCGGCTGACTGGTCTTCTGCGTGCTGTGTCTTGCTCTGCTGCCGCACTGTTCATAGACTGGGCAGGTGCATCTTCCTCATGCTGTCTGCTTCCTCATTGTGCGTTCCAAGCATGGATGTATTAAGAAAACTGGATACTGTGATCGGCGGGAAGCCACGTACGTTCCAATGAGAGTGCTCAAAAGCGCATTAAGACAACATGGAGCTCGGCTCTTCCGCATTCTTGGCCCATAACGTCACGATGGACACGCGCACTAGCAACAATTTGTTTGTGTTGTCTTAGCAACCGGTAGCAACATGCTCGTTCATGAGTGTCTCTCCTACAAGTGGCGACCTCAGGGACTCACCGTTTTCATTGTATAAAATATTCACTAACATTAAACATTGTGTGTTCGTTGTTCCCGGCCGTTTACATGCTTAGCTAAATAAACGATAGATGTATTTAGACAACCAAGGACATTTAATACTTATGTCATGCTACTAGCTAGCTAGCAGTTAGCCTGCAGTTTCGTGAACAGAGCTCATCATGGCTTCATCTCTCATCCACGTTACAAGCTTTACAGCATACAGCCCTCGGATGTATCATAAGAGAGAACCAGGGCGATGTAATCACTATGTCTGTAGTAACGTTATGTAGGCATGATCTTAATACAGCCATGCTAGCTAAACCTGATGTTAGCAACTGGCTAGCTAGCTGATTGCCCCGCCAGTTTGGGGAACGCTAATGACGTTACATCCACATAACAGGCTTTACAACATACATACATCCCTCGGATGTATCATAACTTTATAAGATTACCATGGACGTGTTAATATTACTCATGATGAATTATAACCCCTAGCTATATCCATTATTACAGCTAGCAACATGAGCTCGGCAGAACAGTCATGTGAGCGGGCGTGCGCAGTCCTGTGGGTCTGCTCGCGTCCATTATGCACGTTCAACATTTCAAATTTAATAATTCTGGATTCGCTTCTAGTAAATGTTAAAAATGTTAAAAATGTAACGTTAAACAAGGACCCTTTCATTGTTCAAGCTGGTAAGTTATATACCCCGAAACAAATGATCCGCTGAAATACAGAAGTTTCTTTCGCCATGCATTGTCTATGTGAAAAGTCTTCTGGGCCATGGGGTGCAGTACCACCGTTATCCGCTAAGCCCATGTTGGCATGTAGACACAGCGCTCCTCCTGGGGGCTTGGGTCCAAGGGCTTGTTATGGCGAGTGGCGTTTCTTAATTGTATCTCGTCTGTGGCGTTCGAAACTTGATGGTGGGGGCATTTCTGTTTTGGGTGCGTTCGGTTGAGCTCAAATGGTTGACTGCATCTATGCAACCTCCCTACTTCGCCTGTGGATGTGTGGGGGGTGGCGCTGATGGCCTCGTGGTCGTGCACGTTGCATGGCAAATTTTATTTAAACATTATTGTCTTAATGATTGTTTTAATGTCCCGCAAAGATTAATTTGTTCATGCGTGGACTTAAAGGCACCAGTGAGACAGCTGGCCTGTAAACTGAGTATTGGCAGAAGTATTTTCGCTGAAGATTGCAGCTCCTCATCGTTTAATTCTCACAGATAGGGTGAAGAAGGTTATAACACTGTCTGAACCGTATCTCTGTCTGTCTCCTGAGTTAAGCAGGTGTTTTGTCTAATGTAGGAGACACAGGAGCAGAATGAAGGTCGTAAATTCCTCTGACTGTCTATGGTATTTTTGAAATGTGCCAGCGTGCTAAAGATATTTGGTGAGGGGTGGCTTTAAGGAGCTTCTTCTCTATAAGATGTTTGGATCTTAGGTTTCTAGTAGAGAGGCCTTTTCAGTTGTGCTGCGTGTACCTTTTTGAAACTATGTTTCTCATTTGCAAATGTAAATAAATACTCAAGGACCAAACTTTGGCTTAGTCTCAAAACAGCATTATTCGTTTTTGATTTTATTATGGTTATCCCTAAACCCTGCGGCTTCAAGGAAAACTTCCACGTCAACGTCTGAGCTGATCTATTGATTACTAAGTACTCACCTCTATGACGGCTGTAATCTGTGTATTCCACGGTGACTGCTGATGGCGTGAGGGCGTTAAGTAGTTCACCTAGCTGTTCAAGTCATATATTGCTGCCCCGCGTGGCTGCTTGATATATCTTCTTCGCTAATCTCCAAATATTTGTTTGTACCTACTTGGTTATAGTCCTTACCAAATAAGGTCTGGTTTCATGGTCGCTACGGTGTTTTCTCGTCCTTTCGGTCTTGGCTGTCGTCGACCGTTGGGCAGGGCGTCCGCAGTGCGTGGACGCCTCATCACTTAGCCTATCTACCTCAGATGTTATGTACCTCTTGGGTGCGTGGCCTCATACTGTATCGTGTTGGTTGTGACTTCTATTCCTTCACTTCGAGCTGGTACGGTATCCTATGTTTGCTCTTCGATTCTCTTACCCGGTATCTACGAGTTTCTCTTTGTTTTCCGGGGTTGCCCCTTCCACAGGGTTTTGGGGGTTGGTATCAAGGGCAGTGGTCGCTGGCCTCTGGCCTCCCACTTCTCACATGCTATTTCATGGTACTTTATGGCATTTGCCTATTGCTATGGCTTGCCGCATTGGGGGCTTCTAGGGACCAGAAGCATTTCTGTCCTGTGTGAAGTTAGTGTATCAGTGTCAAAATATGGAGGACGCTCTTCATGTAACAATATAATGCTTGTGATGAGAAGCATCAACTGACCAGAGATTCAGACTTTCGGAGCCCCTGGCGGCAGCAGCCTGTATCAGTAGTGCTTCCTACTCTCACTGAACTGGCGTTTTGGTACCCGGAATCCCTTTCATTCTATTTAAGTTTTAAGTATAAGTATGTAAGTGTGTCCACCCTGGTAAGCATGATTTTTGCTGGCGTGCTTTCGCCTCGTTCTGTGTTCTATTTGTGTCCCCCTTAAAACCCGTCTCATAATTATTGCCTACTACTTCAGCATTCTACGAGGGTTTTGCCTTTCAAATGCAGGTTACCGTCGTAACTGCAGAGGTCTGTGGTGTTTCCTGCCTGGCTTGCCGGAAATTCGTGGTCAGCTGAATTGCCGGTAATATCTTGTTTGTTCCGGCCTGAATTGCCGAAGTTTTGTTATGTACCGGCCTGAATTGCCGAGGTTTTGTACCGGCCCGAATTGCCGAGGTTTGCCTAGGTCATGCTCGTACTGGCCTGAATTGCCGAGGTTTGCGGAGATTATGCTCGTACCGGCCCTAATTGCCGAGGTTAGCCGAGGTTATGCTCGTACCGGCCTGAATTGCAGAGGTTTTGTTTGTAACTGCCTGAATTGGCGAGGTCATGCTCGTACCGGCCTGAATTGCCGAAGTTTTGTTACGTACCGGCCTGAATTGCCGAGGTTTTGTACCGGCCTGAATTGCCGAGGTTATGCTCGTACCGGCCTGAATTGCCGAGGTTTTGTACCGGCCTGAATTGGCGAGGTTTGCCGAGGTTATGCTCGTACCGGCCTGAATTGGCGAGGTTTTGTTTTGTACCGGCCTGAATTGGCGAGGTTATGCTCGTACCGGCCTGAATTGCCAAGGTTTTGTCTTGCAACTACTTATGCTTCGGGGGCGTGCTTATTGCATAGTGGTTCAGTGTTTCTTACTCTACTCATTCACTGACTATTTAATACATTCATGTTCTATATCACCATACAGACTTGTTGCAGCTTTAAGGTATGTTTATTCATGTCATTTAATCTCTTAAATTCCTCAGTTTTGGGGGATGTGTTTTGGTTTTCCTAAACACTAGATTTGTATAGATACCCCTTTACAATGGAGACTAATCTCCAAATATTTGTTTGTACCTACTTGGTTATAGTCCTTAATAAATGTTGCATATCTGCAACGGAGTCTCTCCTGATTGAATAAAAACATTGTCTCCTGCATGTGCTGTAAACTGGTGCTTATCGTTTCAAATGGTTTGTGGGACATGGTGGCCCTGAAGACTGGTCTCCCACTATGGACATCCCACAGGCTCCGGGTAGATTCCCCTTTGGACCGGTACACACCAGCCAAGTGTGAAGTCCCATGTATGTTCGACTCTCTTGAGCATCCACATCACTCCATCCTGAGATTGAACACCTCCCGTGTAGGTTTGTCATTTCCTGAATCAGCTGGATCATGTCAGGAGTGAAGAAAAGGTGGAAAGAGGATGCCACATCATGGATTCTTGATATGGCATATCTCGTGGGCTCTGGCATCATGCCGGTCGGTGCTTGAATGTTGTGCAGCGTCTCAGTATTAGATGGAGACCAGACTTGCCTATTCTTCACTGTCCATTCAAGGTTAGGATGGACAGGATCTTCAGTGTCCTCTCCACTTTCAGAGGAAGGGTTAGAGGCACTCACATGATTGGAGGACACCAGTGACCATTTTGTGTCAGACTCCAGAAACTTGTGTCATCTTCAGATGAGTCCTGCAGTTGGCTGGAAGATAAAGGCTCCTTCTCTTTGCTCCAGGTCTTTCTCATTCTCTAGAGCCAGGTGCATCAACACACTAATAGTTGTTTCTGTTTACAACTAAAGCAGGAGACAATGTTTTTATTCAAGCACGTCTTCAAAGACACATGAAATGCATCCTTCAAAAGAAGCCCTTTTTTCACCCAGATTTACACAAACTCTCTCTCACACACAGACACGCATGCATGCACACACACACACACACACACGGCTCCATAATATAACTGGCAAAAGTAAGGTGCGCTTTTTTCACCACTAAAATTGTCATTGTTTGTTTGTTTACAGATTTACACAAACTCTCTCTCACACACAGACATGCACACACACACACACACACACGCATACACACACACACACACACACACCCACCCACCCACCCACACACAAATATACATATATACACAGACACACACACAGACACACACACATATACACACACACGCAC
Organism: Perca schrenkii; assembly: GCA_025617405.1. Lineage (NCBI taxonomy): Eukaryota > Metazoa > Chordata > Actinopteri > Perciformes > Percidae > Perca > Perca schrenkii. Next base: position 52,762 of record JABUOV010000109.1, on the reverse strand, counting down.
ATGCACACGCACGCGCGCACACACACACACACACAGAGCTCCATAATATAACTATAATTTCATGCATCGGCCTACAAGGGCAAAATGGTTGAATCTGGTGAAATACTGTAAAAATGTCAAATATGACTAGTTTTCTTCCAAATGAAATGCTGACATTACAGAATGCATTGTTTTATACTGTAAAGGCAGTGAGATCAAAACATGTGGTTATAATGGAAGTCAATGGGGCCATTTTTGCCTCGAAGGTGTCCAGAGGGAGTATCTGGAACTACATAAAAAATACTAATGCAATCAAATCAGTTTTGTTGCTTATCTTTGACATATCCAAGCCTCTAATCACCACCAAAGCCCCATCTACATATTATTCATTATATGGGAAAAAAATCATTTTTTGTTTTTTTTTATAAATAATGACATACTTCAAATACATAAACTGGCATTTAAAGGGTTAAAATCCTGAAAATGATTGAATGTTTGGTGGTTTTGATTAGGTAAGAAGTTGTTTAAGTGATTCATGAAAAAAAAAAACAGAAAATAATATTGATATATGATGATTTAATAACAGTTTTTGTGTGCGTGGACATTTTTGCCTCAAAGGTGTCCAGAGGGTACAAAATGAATCATTTAAGTATAAAAGACATGTAAGAGTAAAAAACACTGGATTTAAAAAATTTGACTGAAAAGAAGGATTCCTACAAAATTTCATGCCATAAGAAGTAACACAGCAAAAATTATCACAAAATGAAAAAAAAACTTGAGAAAAAATGTACAAAAATGACCGAAGAGGGCATGAGGGTTAAGTGCGACTCGAGTCCGAGTCTCAGACTCGAGTCCCCATCTCTGAGTTCAAGTACCTCAACATTTGTACTTAAGTACCGTACTTGAGTAAATGTACTTAGTTACATTCCGCCACTGGTAATAACTATCTTTCTACTTCTTTCCACAGGCAGATTACAGTAACAACCCTTTATGGCGCGCTAGGGGAAACAATGGCTCTACCTGTAGCACTAAATGCCATATAAAATTCAAATGCACAGTTTCCATTCTCTGACCAATTGTTGTGAAATAATGAAGGTCTTAAAAGTTTGATTCTGACAGAAGGACACTTGTGCACAACAGAGTCTAAATATTAGATAATAGTAAAGCAGGACCCGCCTTCATATCATGTCGGATAACACTATGCTTAGGTGCTGCATATTCTCCGACCATTCTAGGGCTGCAAGTAACAAGTATTTTCATTGTTGATTAATCAGTCTATTTTCTGGATTAATAGTTAAGTTGTTTGGTCTATAAAATGTCAGAAAATGGTGAAAAATGTGGACCAGTGTTTCCCAAAGCCCAAAATGACATCCCCAAATTTTGTCCACCACTCAAAGACATTTAGTTTACTGTCACAGAGGAGTGAAGAAACTAGAGAAATATTCACATTTAAGAAGCTGGAATTAGAGAATTGTTACTTTTTTTAATAAGAAATGACTCAAATGGATTAGGCTAATCGATTATCAAAATAGTTGGTGATTAAATAGTTGACAACTAATCTTTGCAGCTAGACTGGGTAAACCCAGCCCGATCTGCCGGTGATTTGATTTTGCCCTGCAGCTCAGGCTGGAAACCTGTATGTTTATCTATCCTGCTTCCATTATAAATTTGCGGGAACCAATCTCAAACTGGCTTATCCACCTGGCGCGCTATTGGCGGGTTTAACACGATGACGATCGAGAAGCAACCAAGCAGCTTTTTGTTTACATTCAACAAGCCGGCCACCGAAGCACAGCATTCCATGGCAGCCACCCGTTGATGTCGCTGCTACGTCACCCGGATCTTTGGTCTGATTGGTTAAAGGACTATCCAATTGCGTGTCATTTGAACTATGCCCATTTATCACGCCTCTTGTGCAGTAGAAAATACAGAGCAGACTCCCCAGACTAATGTTCAGTCTTAAAAGATTGAGCTTGGTCTGGTGATAGCCAGACTACTTTGCAGCTCTATTCCATTCATCAAATTGTTACAAACATTAGTTAGTTGGGGTGGTTGCCTGATTGGTAATCCAGCTTTGCCTCTTTCTCTGTATGACTCGTGGAAGTCCAGCTGCGTGAATTTCAGTACCCACATGAGCACTTTAAAAACGTTTGTTCCAAATGGTACAATTAAATTAGCACTTTGTAACCCAAAAGCTAACCTCTCTCAACAGCTTGTAGGATCTCTGTAGGTAAAACTGACACTTTGGCTGATTGTTGCATCTAGGTTTAGACAAGGCAAGGCAGGGCAGCTTTATCTGTATAGCACATTTCAGCAACAGGACAATTCAAAGTGCTTTACATAAAATATTAAAGAGCAGTTAAAGAAATAAATAAAATAAAATAAAAACATAAAATGCAACAATAAAAGTTACAAGGTCTTCAGCCTTTGATTTAAAAAGAACTGAGAGTTGCAGCGGCCCTGCAGTTTTCTGGGAGTTTGTTTGCATTAAAACTGGCCGCTGCTTCCCCCTGTTTAGTTCTGACTCTGGGGACAGAAAGCAGACCTGACCCAGGCGAGGTCTGGGTGGTTCATAGTGTAGCAGCAGGTCAGAAATGTATTTTGGCCCTAAACCATTCACTGCCTAATACACCAACACAAGTATTTTGAAATCAATTGTTTGAGGGACTGGAAGCGAGTGTAAAGTCGTCAGAACTGGAATGATGTGATCCACTTTCTTGGTGTCAGTGAGGACTGGAGCAGCAGCGTTCTGAATCAGCTGCAGCTGTCTGATTGATTTTTTTTTTTTTAGGGAGACCTGTAAAGACACTGTTAACAGTTCTTCGCTGCTTTTGACAGGAAGAATAACACTTACTCTGTCCCATCCGGTGCTGGTCAGTTGTCTGGACTCTAATAGCTATCCCTGTCTTCGCCACGGTTCAAATTGAGCATCCCCAGTCTGTGTTTGAACTGTGCAGTTTTCAGTGCTCCAGGAACACTGGAGCTAACTTGTCGACTTGTGTCATACGGTAGAGTTTGGATCTGACACAAAGCTATGGGGAGTCTGAGGCTTTAACTGAGCTGGCTCCACTTAGTCCTGCAGGGGTGGGGGGGAATTAAAAGGGCCTGTGGTGACTGTGGTCTGGCCTGGAGCCCAGCTGGTGGAGGAAAGTTTGGAAAAGGATGCCTCCTGCTGGTTAAAATGCATTGCTTCAGGTGCAGAAACTTTTTTTTTTTTGGTTTACCGCCAAACAACTGTGATCATAAGAAATGGACATACTTTCCCTTGATTGCCTCAGATTTCTGCTCCTCATTGTGTTGTGCTTTGTGGCCAGATGCAACAATATAAAACTTAAAAAAGGGCCAAGGACACCATCTTGATTGCAAGATTGTTTGACCCAGATCATCAGAGTACAGCCTTCACAACATCTGCACAGGCACACATGTTTGAGGAGGCTCTAGATCCACAATGGGGAATGAGGGAATGTGGAAAATGGCGGGAAAAAAACAAAGCAACATGAAAGCAACTACTTGCTAAAAGTTGTCATGCAACTGAGCAGTTTTTCAATTATATTTTGAAGGTGTCCTTTTTTGGGGAGAATTACATATAACTGTGCTGATTTAGGAATCAATTCTGCCAGAATGCCTTCTTATATATTTCATTACTCTACATCAGAGGTTTCCAACTGTGAGTAGGAGAGTTGAAGAGGGAAGGGGCACAACAGTCAGAGAGGCAATGATGCTGCATGAGGTGAAAGGGACAGGCGCATGCAGGTGTTCTACAAACAACAGGAAGTTACTTATTGTAGTTTTGCCCACTGATTAGGCTCACTTACCAACACGGTCAGCAGTTTCCAGCAGCAGCAAAGACGGTGTGTCACACAGAGCTCATCGAGGCAATGAAGTTACTTGAACAAGATTGCTGCAATTTGTATGCAAAAACACAGTCCTTCTTCTTTCATAACTCAGTCAAATTTGTACACACAGACATCACACACATATTTTCAGATTCGGTGTGACTTGCACTTCCTGAGGACACCATGATCTCCATTGCGTACATTGGGGATAATCATCCATAAAGCCCCTTAGAAATTTTAGAAAAAAAGACACCTTAACTATCTTCAGAAGTTGCCTGAATTACCGTATTAAAGTAATCCAGTGACAGATGTCTGTACACTGCAAACAGGAACTTCTAATAGCTAATTCTGCATACTTTTTCTGGTGTTGATTTGCCAAAAAGTAAACAAAGAGAGGCTAAAAAAAACTGGGCTCAAGTTGTAGGCCACAGCTAACTAACCACAGTCATACTTCCTGTTCACGTTCTCCGTTTTTTTTTCTAAAATCAGAACCAAATGTTGAGCCATTGGGCATTTTTTGGTATGCTTTGTGAGGTTGGTATCAGGGATTGTGAAACACATTCCATATCTGGGTCATCATTATTTCAGTCCCAAAATAGCTGTGGTCTAAAACTAAATATAGTGCAAAGTTGTGTCTTGTTGCATTCTCAACCGGCGATACATTGGACAAAGAGTTATGTGAGTCTAGTCTCTGCAGTACGACAGAAATTTTCGTCTCACTCTGAATGTTGAGTAATTTTTTGACAATGCTTTCCGTTCTGTGTTTCCTGCCTATAGGAAATCATGTTCACGCACAGGAAAACCATTATCCTGCCCTTTGTTGCAGCTGTGACCAGTACAGTCCCTTTGTCTCCCAGTTTCTTGCTTTCTAACTTATGTTTAAGCAATGCCGTTGGTTTCGTTTACTGCCGTTCCCCCTCCTCTTCTCCTTTTTCTATTCCCTCATCAGTCAAAGCCTCTCATCCTGTCTTCTTCCAGCTGATTGACACATTTGCGTTGGAGATCGGGGAGCTGAAGAGAGAGATGGTCCAGACCTCTCCAACAGTCGACAAAGAGCCCATGGATCTACAAGGGTGAGACTGTTTTCCACACGTTCTCAAAAAGTTCCTCAACCTGACTAGTCTAGTCTTTTGTTTCCTATCATTTCTTTAAATGCTATTTTGATGAGCGTCATGTATTTTTTTTCCATCAGCTTGTTCTGCATTGTATTTAAGGTTGGGCATTGCTTTATAAGAGGGCCAAATTTCCGCCTAGGTAGGTTTGGGTGGTGGATGGTTTAAACAAACACAAACAAAGGAGAGTGGGGTTCCAGTCCCGTTTTGAAAATAAGAGTAAGGGGCGATTTCTAGCTTACCTAGTAGAGTGTGCGCCCCACGTAGGCTGATTTTAACAATTCTGATTCTAATTCTGACTCTTTCTTTTGATTCTGGTTCTTATCGATTCCGATTCTTTGAGGGGTGGGGTTGAAACTGTTCACATGCTTATTTCACAGATAAAAGGAACATTTTATTTTGATTCTATGGTGATTTACAGTTTTTCTGGGCTTCTTCAATGTTAAATAAAGCCACACTTTTGTGCCGCTTACCGTGCTCCATTGCTGCAACACAGCAAGCGCCTGGAAATATGGCAGTCGCAATGGAAACCAAAACTTGCGCAGTTTTCCAAACTATTCCAATAAAAGGATTCCATTGGAATCGTAATTATTTATTTTTATTTTTTTTAAGATAAATTTTTTGGAATCGTAATTTTTGAAATGATTCCAAGTTGGAACCGGTTCTCGATGCCCAATCCTAGTTGTATTACATTCTGTTAAATCTGTTTCCTTTCAACAGTATTTATAAAATGGCTCCACACGTTGGCACTGATTCTCACCAGCAGATGGCAAAAGTGTTTCACTCTCTGTCTCTCTGCACTTCTCTGCCAGGCTGGAGAGCGAAGTGAGTGGCGTTTACCTGCAGTCCCCCCACTGTGGCGGGGTGGGGGAGGAAAGGGATTCTGGATACGACTCCTTGCGAAAGAGGATGAGTGTGTTGGACAGGCTGACTCAAACTCACCCGGTGTGGCTGCTGCTGGCAGTCAGTGAAGAGGAGGCCTGTCGCATACTGCTCAAACAGCCTCCCGGGGTGAGGGTTGGGAAGACTTGTGTGTAGGGCTGAACGATTTGGGGGAAGGGAATCTAATTGTGATTTTTCTGCCAGAAATTGCAATTGCGATTCGATTTGTGATATTTATAGCTATAGTTTAATAAACACTGTGTAACAGATAAAACATGTCATGGAGCATTATAACATGAGACACCATCAAAGCTGCTCTATGTTCTTATGCAAGGATGAGAACATAAATATGAGTTTCCAGCAATAAGTGTTTTTCTTTTAATAAGCGTGGAACATTGAACAGTCAAACACACAACATTTATCACCAAAGCTAAAGTTCCAATAAAAAACATATCAGTACTTTCCTGTAAACTGAAATCTCTGATATGCCTCAGTTCAACAGCAGCATCTACATATAGCACCTTCTACAATCATATTAAAGTGCTCATATTATGCTCATTTTCAGGTTCATAATTGTATTTAGAGGTTATATCAGAATAGGTTTACATGGTTTAATGTTCAGAAAACACCATATTTTTGTTGTACTGCACATTGCTGCAGCTCCTCTTTTCACCCTGTGTGTTGAGCTCTCTGTTTTTGCTACAGAGTGAGACATCTCACTTCTGTTCCATCTTTGTTGGGAGTCGCACATGCGCAGTACCTAGGTAGGACTACTAGCCAGTCAGAAGCAGAGTATGAGGGCGTGCCACACTAGCAGCTAGTTGAGCATTATAACGTGTGTTACAAAGTGACCACGTTTGTCTCTGAAGTAAAGGCTGGACTACAATAGAGCTGTTTGGAGCAGTTTGTGAACAGTGTTTACTGTTGGAGATGGTAAGACCATTTGGGGTGGACTTTGGGCTTTTTCACTTAGTAAACCTATAATATGCACAAAAAGATATATAACACAATAAAGGAAAGGGAAAAAGCCAAAAAGCATAATATTAGCACTTTAATAAAGTAATAAAAAAAGAATCCACTGAAAATAGGACATAATGTTACATATCACAATCTGTGGTATGTAACATTATTCCAGCCTTTTTCTTGTGAAAAAACATTAAATATAATAACAAAAAGAGGAATAATAAATGTTAAACCAAATGTTACACCAAACATTGAACTAAATATCGCACATTCGATTAATGTCTTCGAGGTCTTCATGATTAGCTTATCACATTCTTTCAAATCTCCATTTCGATTCAAAACGATTAATCGTTCAGCCCTACTTGTGTGTGAATGTGTCTTATTTAAATATTATCTATTGCAGTGGCTCTCAACCTGGAGGTCGGGACCCCATGGGGGTCACAAGATAATTTCTGGGGGTTGCCATATGGTTGGGGGGGGTGAACAAAAAGTTTGGTACATTTCATGTGTTATATTCCGAGCTTCATTTGTAAATCAGGAGGTCCTGGAACACAGAAAGGGGTCAGGGGGAGAGGAAAAAGTCACAAAAGCATCACAAATCCACAGAGCCTGGAGCACATTGGACCAGGCTAGGTGCTAGCTGCTAAAAGTAAACTGTCATTAAAGCTAAAGCATTCTTTGTTTACATGTATTAATCAGAGCATTTACAATATTCACTCAAAATCAGCAGGGGAAGGCGTGTAGAAACGGCTGTTTACACCAGTTTGCAGCTTTTTCTCTCTTCGCCGAGGGGGGTGGGAGGTTGCAAACACCAACCGCATTATTCTGGGGGGGTCGTGACTCGAAAAGGTTGAGAACCACTGATCTATTGTATGATATTTCATGACTTCCGATTCCATGGTGCAGGTGTTCCTGGTCAGGAAGTCAGGCACTCTGCAGAGAAAGATTCTGTGTGTGCGTCTGAAGGAGGATCAGTCAGGAACTCCCATCAGCCACTTCCCTGTCAGAGAGAGCCAGTACAGTAAGTAACGTTTGTTACTTGTTTTTTACTGACAGCACTCGGAGTGACAGTTGGGTGGGGTCCATCTAGACCAGGATATAATCATTTAGGAGACTGTCCTCCCTTAAGTTGTTTGCTCAAGCAGCAATTACGACCTATATTTACGTTTTATAGTGGCAGTAGTAGTTCTGACGGGAGCAAAGCAAGAAGTAAGGTGACAAAGTATAAGAGGGCCAAATTTCCGCCTAGGTAGGTTTGGATGGTGGATGGTTTAAACAAACCCAAACAAAGGAGAGTGGGGTTCCAGTCCCATTTGAAAATAAAAGTAAGGGGCGATCTCTAGCTCATCTGTGCGCCCCACGTAGGCTGATAGTGCGTTCCATGTGTACTCGGGAGTCTGATTTTCCGAGGTCAAAGTCGGAAACACGCCCCCCTGACCTCAGCAACCACCAAGTACCCCGAGCTAAAAATCCAACATGGATGCTCCGTGCATCAACAGTAGTGAAAGCGGTAGTAACATTCACTTATAAACACTTCGGTCTTATTTGTGTCTCACTAAATCAGTCAGACACACACTCCTGTCCAACTTCTGTGGATCATATGTTGAGACGCTGTTTGTATCTCTGTCTATTATATTTACTGTTTTGTCGTAAGATAAATACTGGAATAATTTTACTTATCACAGATTGTTCAAAGAAATGTCCTATTGTCTGTGGATTTTTCTATTTTCTTTTAACTTGATCGTAGAAGATGCAATATGTAGCTACAAAAAGTAATCGCAAATCGAATCATATCTCAATATGTGGCAGAAAAAACATTTGATTTATTTCCCAAATCGTTCAGCCCTATTCTGCACTGTGCTGTGCTTCAGTATTGGGACTCGTCGTGGAGCTGTGACAGTGCCAAAGTGTGATGACACACCAGCTGTGGATTTTCCCTGCTGAAATGACAGCACACATGGGAGGGAGGAAGGGAGGCAGCGAGGGAGGGGAGTGCCTTTGGCCTGCTGTGGCCTTTAGATGTGAGTCAGCTGCTCTCCACTTGGCCTCTCATACTCACTGCTGTGTGTTAAGTAGCCTCGTGAACGAACAGTTTGATACAATACAAATCACCAGTCCTTAAGTCACATTGCTCATAAACAAGCACAACTCTGCCTAAATATTACATTTGGAAGGGTATGGTCTTTGTGGTGGCTTTATGTAGAAACTAAAAGCTGAAAGAAAGTGCTGCAAATTCATATCCGACAACCTAGAAGTCTCAGATTAGCCAGCTCCGAAGTAAGGCAAAGGTATTGGTACTGATAGTAAAGAGCAGGTGTTGATGTAACTGGGTTTAAAACCTGGTACTAATGCCTGTACCAAAATCTCACTGCAGTACATCCAATAGTAGTGTAGAATAATCTAACTCAGATGTCAAGGATAGTGATGGTAGGCCGACTCAGCAGACATCTTGAGTTCCCAGAGGTGACCATTTATTCACAGTGCTCTCCATTACATGAAATCAGGACGAATGCTAAAACAAAATTCAAGAAACATAACTCAGAAACTTAAATTGTGACAAATGAAACAAACGGCACATGTTTTTTGGCTGTGCGACCTTCTTCTCTCCTGGCATCAGGAGCAAATGACTTCTACATGGTGTTCAATTCACACCTAGGCTGCTTCAGCCTGTACCATTACATCGAAGGTTGAAGTACACAGTAACCTGAATACAAGGAATTCCACTGACATTCCCCAACTCATTTACAAGCTCATGCACACAACTAAATTGCTGTCTTGACTTGACTTACTTGACACTGAGCTTCCTTGGGTGCTGAGCAAAACACCAACATCTCCGGTCTCTGCTGTCTCACGTTCTTCATCTCTTTTTGAGTGTACTGCTGTACCCAGCATGCCCTTCACCAGTGTAAAAGATAAAAGGTGTCCCCTCTCAATGCATTACACAGTGTGATCATAACTCACTGCTAATAAAAATGTCCTATAGATCCCACGACCTCACACTCGACACTGCACTTCCTTTGGTCCTCTGCATCGAAATGAACGGTTGTCCAGAAAATCGAAGGACGGACAGACAGACAGACAGAGACCCCTTTACTTTTAGTTTGAAAATTTGTGTAGTAAAAACGCTTTGGCCAGAAGAGCAGGAAGCCAGAAATATTACCCAATGGTAAGTGGTGGTTGTAGCCCCACCCCTGAAAGTAGCAGGCCCCATCTCCAATGCAGTTATATTGTTACTTACCTTCTTTATTGATATATAGCAAGTATATACAGTATCTTTGCTTGTGCTATAATATCTTGCTACCGTTTGAAAGTGTAGAAAGTTACTGATCAGTTGCTGAACAGCATTAAACAGGGGCTTATAAACTGTAGAAATCAAGAGATATAAACAGTATTGTATTTGTTCACTTTAAAAAGATGCACTGAATTTTTTTTGTGATCAACTTGTAAAATATGTTTACAAAGGTGACACTTTTCACTGCAGCTTGATTCAACAGACCCAACATTACAATTCATCGTGACTAAAATCAATAAAACGTCCTCATAAAATGACTTAAGTGACAGATTAAAAGTTCCAAATGCAAATGCCCTGTAAGCGACTACATCTCACTGAGTTGCAGTCTATGAAAGGTAATTTAGTCTGTACACGTTTCCTTTGTTCGCAGCCTTTTCTCTTGAGGAATCTGGGATCAGCTTTGCAGATCTGTTTCGCCTGGTGGCTTTCTACTGTATTAGCAGGTAAACAACCAAAATTAGTTTTTCTCTTTATCCATCCGTCCTTCACATCCGCAGCTTCTCCTGTGTTTTGTTCTGTAAAGAGAGGGTGATTCGAGAGTGGAAACTCCACGGATGCAAACGATGTTTGTTGAGTAAGCACCCCGCTCTCAGCGCCCAAGTCTCTCACTTCTTGTTTTATCTTGTGCCAGCTCGGCATACACAGGACTTAAAACAACAGACACAGGAAATAGAAGGAAATTGTGCTCCAAGCAATACCCACCCCAACACTCATTCATCTAGAGAGATGACTGCAAATCAAACACTCCCGCCTACATTTTTTGAGCTGAATACAATTTTACATTCTCAATCCCAACCAGGGGTAATTTCAACCAAAAAAAAGGGCTTCATAGGTTTGGTACATACATATATACATATTACATTAAACACAAGAAAACTCATTCAGTTTTAACCTACATTTTATTGATCACTGCACATGAATAATATACCCTCTTTGGGGACAAAGGTTGAGTTAAAAATGTATGAAAACATTTGCCACGATTAGGGGGGCCAGAGGGTGGTCGAGACTTCATATTTCGGGTGGCACGGTGATTTAATTTTCTGAATTAATTACTTTACTTTACTTACTAGCTGTTTATTATTTGCCTTTACCCACTTAGTCATTGTATCCACATTATTTATCACAAATCTGAAGTTGCAAGTCATTCAAAATGCTGCCGCTAGAATACTGACAAAGGCCAAGAGGCCTCAATTCTGAGATCCGTGCACTGGCTTTCGGTTACATTTTAAAATTGATTTCAAGGCCCTATGTTACTATATTTTCTTTAAGTCATTTATTGGTCTGGCTAGCCTGGAAATCCAGACCCAAATCTGAAAGATTAAGGGTCTGGCATTGAGTAATGGAAATGGCCCAACTCGAGGGGCGGCACCAAGCATGCATTTGAAAATCTCACTGCACGCAATTGGATAACACTACGACCAATCAAAACAATACACGGGGTGACGTAACCAGAGCCCCATAGGCTTAGCTACCAGCAGAGCTAACTGGTAGGTTAAACTGTCGTCATCTGTTTAGCTCGCCTCTGGCCCACCTATATCAGATACACCGATGTGATCGGTGCAACTCGGCTACTGGTAACAGTTTACGTTTATTTCACACGTCATCAATATATCATTTACAAGGGCATGGTTCATGAGCATCATTACTCAATGCCAGAGTGACTCGCTGAGCAAATTCATTCAGTTGTGCTCTCGCAAGAACTCTGGATTTCCACGGTATGGTCTGGGCCCAAAATATGTTGCAAATATGTTTGCTGAGTACAAGCTGGGTAGGTTTCTCAGATCAGCAGGGACTGGTCAGTTAGTGGTGCCCAGAGTTCAATCCAAGTGTGGTGAAATGGCTTTTAGCCATTACGCTACCCACTGCTGGAATCAGCTCCCCTTGGAACTACAGTAAGACACAGCCCAAACTTAAAGTTAAAGACTGTTCTCTTTTCTTCAGCTTTTAATTAAATTAAATGGCCTCTGTGTGTGAGAAGGTGCTATATAAATAAACTTGCCCTGCTTTATAACCCTAACCATAATTAATTGGATGACTACGGCAGCTCCTTTTTTTGCTTCTTGTTTTAACTCTTTCTCATGTTGTGTCTCTTTTATATATATATATATATATATATATATATATATATATATATATTGTATCTCTAATGTTTATATCTGTTTCTTTACCTAGGGATGTCCTGCCTTTCACACTCAAACTCCCAGAGGCCATTGCATCTGCTAAGACTCAGAAAGAACTGGAGGAGGTGGCTCAGCTTGGAGCAGGTAACCTCATTTATTATTTTATTGTTTGTAGTTCTGTAGTAGCACACACCTTAAATGACAATACTGGTGCTTTTGCAAGTTTGAAATATACATAAGCTATAGTTACTGCTTAGCATTTTTCCAAGAATTCTACAGTTTGTAGATAGATTTCTCACCGTTGAGGCAGCTATTGTTTACATTAATTTTCACACTGGTAAAAGTGGGAAATGAAAGGTAATCCATCATAAGGAAAACGTATTTTCTTTTGTCAAACTTCAAGGACTGGTTTTATCCTGGTTTAGGAATTTAGATCAGAAGATCATGAGATGAGAAGCTTAAGGTTGCTTGTGCCTTAACTACAGAGCTGGAGATAGGAGGTGATTAGCCTAGCTTAGCATTAAGACTTGAAGTAGGGGGACACAGCTAGCCTGGAACTCTCCAATGTTTAAAAATATGCCTACCAGCACCTCTAAAGCTATAAATAACACTTTGTATTTTAGTTAGTTAATACACAAAAAAATTGGTGGTTTTAGGGGAGTTTTGTTGGTACCAATGTGTCTATACAGAAACCTATACTAAAACCTGCTCTCACGGACCTTATCTGGCAAATCACGGTATAGGAGACACTGAGTTATTAATAAATCATAATAGATCAGTAAATTTTTTTCATCAAGAAATTGTTACAAATTGCCATTTGCAATGTTTTTGTGCACAAATTAAACAACTTGAAAATAAGTAAGCTTCACAGGTGCTGGTAGGAGTATTTTTGAACAGCTTCAGCTCTGTAATGAAAATGTTAACGCAGAAAAATTAGTGATATTGATCTTTTCAATAGAGAGAGAGAATGCAGCAGTGAGTGAGCAAGCTAGAGAGTGAATGAAGAGAGGGAGCGCTGTACAAAGCATTAATCAGAGCAATAAAAGACTCTTTTGTCATTGTTTTGCAGCAATTATATTCTAAAACACAAATAAACACCCACACCGCAGGACAGTGCCACATTGTTGGATTCTGAGAGAATGCAGAGCTTCAACCTGTCTGTTTCTGTGCGTCTGTGTGAGTTAGACATGCGTTGATATGAGACGCTGAGGGGCAAAGCAGCGGTTGGGAATAAGAACGGGCTGCACACCCTGCACGCTGTTATTGGCTGGCGGTTACAGACATACATGGGGTCCAAAGGCTCTTTGTCCAGGCCCATAAACGTCCCGCACACAGCAAAATATAAGAGAAAATGCAGGCAGAGGGCAGGGTCTCTGCATATATAGACAGTGCCACATTCCAGTGGGTCATAAGTGATGATTGAGAGGGATTACTTTTTAGTCTATATATAGTTTTTTTTTTAGGAAACAACTGCATATTATACCTTTATACATTGCCATTAAGTAATGTAGTTATAGTATATTAAAGTACCACTACTTTAATATACTCAACTCTCTTTAACCTAGTGGTGCCACGGTGCATGCCTGTGAGTGCTCCACCTGCTATTATATGCAAGCCAGTCAACTATGCAAGCAAATAGAGTTAAAAGGGGGCAGTAATTGTGTTCACAGGTTTTATTTATTTTTCTTTGCTGACTATTCAGTCAAGTTATTGTATTCTCAGCTCCTGTGAATCTGCATTGAGTCATCTTCCTTCAGTAGAAGCCTACGACATAGCTTAGTGCTTAGTGTCGGGGGAGAAGGGAGTGGCGAGTGGAAAGCTACAGTAGGCCGAGTGCTTTCTACTCGTATACCATCACACCACATTCAGATGTACTGTATAAAAAACACACAAGGCTGTTATATTTGCTGGAATCCCTGTGAATGGAAGTGGGTGTGTGCCTGCAGTGTGATGGCTTTGATGCTTTTAGGAGAGATAGCCGGCTTGTTAGCCTCTCTTAGCTAACTTAAACAGTCATTAGGGGAAACTCCCTTTCTCCACTGGAAAGCTTCTATTTAAAGACAAAAAGCAGATTCTCGTTGCGGAATCTGGGCACGCACATGTGAAACACAAACACATGTTACAACCAGCTCCAGAGACATTTGAATATTTGAAATTTGCAACTAATTTACCTTCCCAGAGGGCGTGGAGGGGTTATTATGCTAGAATGGCACATGCTTAGTTACTTATTAACTGCTGTTGTTGAACGTAAAATCAATTTCTCATGAGAGTAAGATTAAACTTGTGTGTTTTTTTTTTAGCCAAATTAGCAGCGTGACTCTTTGATCCAGACTGACATACACTATCTCAGGAGTATTGGATGGATTTTCATTAAATCTAGCATATTCTAGAGATATTCATGTAGCCCTTGGGATGTTGACTGATTCCTTAAAGGCAGGGTTGGTAATGTTGAAAAGCTAGCAAGATTTAAAAGTAGCATCTCCTCGGGCTCTGTCCAAACCCTCCCCCTGCCCTCAGCGCTCCGACCCACACACAGACGTGCATGAGCACCGCTGCTTCAGAGCAGAGCGGAGAAAGGACCGCTGTTTCACTTCATTTCTCATTTACCGGTAGGCAATCACCTAATAGTATCATACACAATGTTTAAAACAAACATGACAAAAGGTGGAGACCACACGTTTGCTCAACCAAATCCAATTTATTGTAATAAACAAAGATAAACGTGCAATCAGTTAATCGGTAATGTGTGTAATGTATGGATGTGTGTAGTTGTATCAAGGCTAGAAGTAACTAAACCCAAAAGCCAAACAAACCAAGCAGCCTTGAGGAGGGAGAGAGCAAGAGTGACTGCCCTGGCACTCCTATTTGTGGACATGCGAGCAGTCAGTTGACCCAGGTGTCCATCATCAGTCCTTATTAGCCAATCCCCAGATCCCAGCAACCAAAGGTACTCAATAGGTATCGAGGCCTAGGAGCCGTCACACTACTGTTAGCAATGTTACGATGATGCACATTCAGCTCAGGCTCGTACACGGGAGGGGTAGAGTACACGCAGCAGCGCAAGGAGGCATTTCATTGGTTCTTTCCAAGCGGACCGCGAGGCAGTGATTGGTGGGCGTTTTTACAGGATTATAGCAGCTACAGATGGCTTTTTCAGAGCCCACAAATTATTTCTTGCTGTCGGGCTGTAAAGACCATTTCAGACAATATATAAAAAAGTGTATATTGGAAACAGTTAGCAACCCTGTCTTTAACTTTTCTAGTGCAATGATCAAGTAGTTGAACATGTCACAAACTGTACATTGTGACTAAATGCAAAACTAATGGCAATCCCACTAGCCTCAGCTGTACTCTGGGTTTACTGCTAATTAGCAAATGGTAGAATGCTCAGACAGTAAACTACGATGAACATGGTAAACATTATACCTTGTTATCATCCTAAATGTTGCATTGTCATTGTGAGCATGTTAGCGTTCTAATATTAGCATTTAGCTCTAAGTGCAGCCTCACAGAGCTGCGAGCATGGCTGTAGACTCTTTGCTCTAGTTATTTAATAGAATTATCATGAAGTTTGTCAGGGGACATTTATTAATACTATATGTTCTCAAATTGTGACCTCAGCGCCAGGTCTTTATTTTAAAAAGGCTTACAGTGACATGCCCTATTTTTGTTTTCCCCTGTTATGAATGCCTGATTATGTTTAAGTCAGGAGCCTTCTTGTTTTCTGATCTACTTCTCTAATTTGCTGTTGATGCTGTTTGCTTTTAATCAATGTTAACATCTTGTCTTGATAAAGTCAGTTTAAGTTACCTTCTACATCAGTACAATAGAGTCCTGTGATACTGAACTTTTCTTCTCTAATAGAAATACTGTTTTCATTTATTCCATTTTGTTGTTGTTTTTATCGCTGTTAAGCTACGATGAATGAAACTAAAGACTTCCTGCACAGATATTTCACATAAAAAGCCCTCCAGCATCTCAAAGTGCAGTTCCTGTTCCTGGTAGGTTTTTAGTTTGAAAGGTTTTGCAGGATATGGTAAGTTTAATTGACAGTAATGTTTTTCCTCATTAAAAATAAAATTAAAATAAAATACAAGCGATTAGAATTGGTGAATAAAAACAGTATTGTGTTAAATAAAAGACAGAGCAGCAGCATGTTGAGTATAGCATGTCTCTGTTGTACAGATGGATTAGTGTCTGGAAATGTACATTATGCGGAATTTACCATTTGAGCTATTACAGTACAGCTAAAGAGATTACGAGATTACTTTGTGACAACCCAAGGGTGCACTAAAAGTGATGAAATACATGTTCGATAGTTCTGGAACAATTAAATAAATATAAATAAGTCTAATAATAATAATAATAAAATAAATGTAAGTTTATCTAGAATCACATATACAGTACTATAAAATACCAACATGAGATAATAATATAGAATGAGAAATATATAAATGTATATGATATTTATATATGAATAAAAGCTAACATTATATAAGTAGGAGCTTCATAAGTGCAGAAGTTGCGTTGCAGCATCAGGATACCTTATTGCCACATGGTTATATTGCACAGTAGAAATAAATAAGCCTTGACATTTGTATTGCACATTGCCCCTCTGATTATTGTTACATGCCATTTCCAGAGTTCAGTTGTGTTATGGCAGTTGTAGCTATTTTTCAGTCTGTTAGTGCGTATTCTGGGTAATCTGTAGCGCCTGCCTGATGGGAGAAGCTCAAATAACCCATGTCCAGAGTGAGTAGTGTCCTTGACAATGTTCTTAGCCCTTTTCACACATCGGGTCTAATTGAGGTGTTCAAGTGATGGCAAATCAGTGCCCACAATTTCCTCTGCTGTTTTCACGACATGCTGCAGCGCTTTTTTGGCGGCTTTGGTACAGCTACTGTACCAGGCTGTCATGCAGTTTGTCATGGTGCTCTCTATCGTACACCTATAGAAGTTTACCAGCAGCTTCTGGGGGGAGGTTGGCTCTCTTCAGCCATCTCAGGAAGTAGAGGCGTTGTTGTGCTTTACCTACTGCTGCTGGGGCATTGTCAGCCCAGGAGAGGCCCTCTGTGACGGTAACTCCCAGAAACTTAAAGCTGGAGACTCTTTGGACCTCAGCTCCCCTGATGGTTACAGGACTGTGAGTGGACTTTTTGGTGGTCCTAAAGTCCACGATGATCTCTTAGGTGTTTGTAGTGTTTTAGACCAGGTTGTTGATGTCGCACCATGTTGTCAGGTTATGCACCTCCTCTCTGTATGCAGTTTCATTGTTGTTTGATATTAGCCTGATGATAGTCATGATACACGATGATGTTCGATTCGTGGGTGGGTTGACAGTCATGGCTGAAAAGTGCATAGAGGAGCTGGCTCAGCACACAACCCTGCGGCACACCGGTGCTCAGGGCGAGGATGGAAGATGCGTGCCTATTCATCCTGACATACTGTGGGCGGCTAGTGAGAAAATCCAGAATCCAGTTACATGTGGAAGCGGTTATTCCGGTGTATGAAGTTGCTGATCAGCTGGCTTGGTACGATGGTGTTGAATGCCGAGCTGTAGTCAACAAAAAGCATTGAGGACCAATGATTTTCACCCGGCCTGTAAGTGGCCGGCCTTTATTTGTTCATGCTGGTCACAAACAATATGTATTATTTGAGACTCAGCCTTTATTTGAATACCAGCTTTGAGCTGAGAATTTATTGGATGATCTTTTTCAATCAAATATCAAAGACAAATGTTAACATCAAAGGGACCAGTACTCCTCTTTGTAGAATTTGAAGTACCCTACAGTATGTTGAGGTCAGTCAGTATTAAATGTGCTATTTGGAGGGGGCTGCCTGCTGCAGTCTCGCTCTGCAGACAGACAGACAGTGTCAGGTGGCTCACATGGACCAGTAAGAATGCCACAGACACATTTCAGTCTCCAGACGCCGAGGTATTATAAGACATTTAAAACTGCTGGACCCGGCTCCTTTACTGCCCCAGGACTGCAAGAGGAACCTTTCCATCAGTCATCACTGGGCTTCTGCTGCAATCACTGCATAGATATTTTGAAGTGGCATTATTTGTTGCTTGTTACAGTTTGATTAAATCAGTGGTTCCCAACCTGGGGTCCGGGCACCCCCAGGGGGGGCGGCAAAGATCACGGGGGGGTGCGCAAGTCTTTATCTGGTTTGAGGTTGAGGTAAAAAAAAATATATTAGCACATGTTAAACAAATTATGATAATACACTAGAATATATAATGTATACAAAAGTCTGTATGAAAACTATATATTTTGTTGTATCCTCGTTTTTCCTGCCGCCACGGCATCACTATTTTATGAATGAAACATGTAGGAGAAACGTAACAGTGCTGATAACTCCTTTGTATCAAAAAAGAAAGTAAGGCTCGATCTCGAGAGTTACCTCAACTGCGGTTTCGGGGGGGCTCAGCTTTTCTTAGACATGGGTAGGGGGGGCGCCAAAGAAAAAAGGGTGAGAAACACTGGATTAAATCATTGTGTTGCAACTACATATTCATGGTATTTAGTATAGTAGAATCTTTCACTTTAAGTAGGTAATACAGCTGAGTGTGTTAGCATGAGGGCTGTCTTGCCAAATAGCTGAAAACAATGGAATGATTTAGTAGAACAGCACACAGGAACATCAAAGTGGGAGCACATGTCCTCCACTGTTAGGGGAAACTTGCACTTTAAATAAAAAAGAGAGAGAAGAGAGGCACAAAATCATAAATAAGGTTTGCCTTACTAAATAGCTTTATTTAACAACTGAAAATTGTACTAAAACTACTCAGTTTGGGAAGCTACAGGACAGCACAATGTAGAAGTAAGAGAGTGGACAACAGAGCAGGAAGAAGGAGTGGAGGAACTGGAAATGTGTGCCGTGTGTTGTGTTTAGTGCCCTCCCACTCTGTGATTAGCATGGGCGACTCCCTCTCTGTGTCTCTGGGTGTGCGCCGGCACCCAGTGAACCAGAGCCTAGAGACACGGAGCTGGACTCACTGCGCTTCTGTCCCCAGCAAGAGAAAAGACACAACTAAGCAGAAAGACAGGCAACGAGGAAAACTTTGAGGAAACGTCTGAATTGTTGGTGAGATTGTAATTGAGAATGCTGTCTTTGTTCTTTTTCATCTATTCTTTAACTGTTATTTTTCATTTAAAGACTCGCATTACCAGACCTATCTAGCGCTGCAGTGTGGTCTGGCTACACCACCTATCTATTTTGGGATTGGGTGGGGGGGAGGGGGAGACGCTCTGGCTTGTTTGTATTTCTTTAAACCAATCACAACTGCCCTAGGCGCCGCTAAGCTCCGATAGCAGAGATAGTGAGAGGGGAGGAACATCGCGCCGGATGTCAGGCTTTATCCCAGCAATGTACATTCGTTGAGCCAGACTAGAAGACTCGAGGACATGCCCTTTCTCTGAACCTTGAAATGTCCAAGGAGAAGTATGTGTCTAGCTTAGTTAATAAGTTAGTTAATGTGGGAAGACGGAGAAAAGGAGCGCTTCTTTTTGGTGGTTGTTGTAAAAAGTCTAATAAGGTGCTCTTTGGTGCAGGGGTGATCCAACCAGCCAGTAAGAACAGTGTGAAAACCAAGGCACTCTTGTTGCAGAAAAAGTTTAGAAGCCTTTATTGAGGCAGCTTATGCGTAGCAAAATGTGTGTGTTGTGGCACACGGGCCTTCTTAAGGGTGATTACTTTTTATATGCTTTTCTGATGCAATAAGTTAGTTAATGTTTGCCTCTGAATGTTTCTATGTCTCTGTATTACAGGCTTCTGGGACTCTGCCCTTTGTAGCCAGCGTCGCACTTCCCCCCGTCCCTGTCGCCCTCTGAGCCGTACCCTCAGCCCCCAGCCAACTAACAGGAACAGGAAGGCCGAGGGCTCAGAGCACAGACACCCCGGGGCTCACTGCGACAGCGCGCCTCCGACTCTGCGCTCCCGCTCTCCTCCGGCTTCCTTCCATCCGGAGAGAAGACATTCGGGGGGTCGTCTGTGCTTCGTCAACCCCCTGTTCCTCCAGACTCACCACCACCACCACCACCACCACCGCTGTGAGGGCCGCCCGCCGTCTCCTAACAACCTAGAGAATGCCGGGAAATCGTCTGTGACGCCGTTAAACAGCAGCCAAGGTAGTGAGCGGCACGCGGACAAGATCAAACTGAACGGCAAATCACGGCCCCCTCCCCCTCGCCCTCCTCCCCCCCGCTCAATGCCGCGCCGGCGCCCTGCCCCACCTCCGCCTGGACCTCCAGCCGCCACCACCAGACCCAAGAGCATGCCAGAGGCCGCCGCTGTGTCTACGAGGCAACAACAGCAGTCCCCCAGCAGGCGCCCAGCACCCGCTCGACCACCAATGGGTGCCAAGCATAGCAGCCCGTCCAAATCGGCCAGCTCCCCAATCCCTGTGCCTTCGAACCCGCCACCTCCGAGGCCTAAGAAGCCTGATCTTGAAGCTCACCGTTGCCACATTGCCCTGGACGACGAGACCATCGCCAAGGCTCTGTCCCGGGCCAAGCTTCCACCATGCCAGCCCCCGCCCGCTGTCCCCGCTGAAGCACTACTGGAGAACAACGCTGGGAGTCCGTCCACCCCCAAGGAGAGGGGACGCCAGCGGCTCAGCGACATGAGCATGTCTACCTCGTCCTCTGACTCATTGGAATATTCCCAGTCTCCTGGATTCTCCCTGGGCCTGGCCCCGAGCCCGTCCCGACACCTTAATCATCAGGACACAGTGGAGGACAGCAGCGAAGACGATGAGGACGGGGAAGAAGATGAGGACGAAGACTACGGCGTAGGTTTGGAGACGGACCTAGAAATGCGCCTTCGCCCGTCCTTAAAAGCGCGACGGCGAAGGGTTGGCGTGAGCCTCGGTGGCGGCTCTTTCATCCTCCCCAGGGCCCTGAAGGGACGCTTCCGCAAGATGAGCGGCATGCTCAGCTCCTTCATGACCCCGGAGAGACGGGCGGTGAAAAGGATCGCTGAGCTGTCCAGGGACAAAAGCTCATATTTTGGCTCCCTGGTGCAGGACTACATCAGCTTTGTTCAGGAGAACCGAGGCTGTCACACGTCAGGGGTGGATTTTCTGCAGACTCTCAGGCAGTTCATGACGCAGATGAAGGCGTACCTGCGCCAGAGCTCCGAACTGGACCCGCCTTTAGAGTCACTCATACCTGAGGACCAGATCGGTAAGTGGGCCAAGAAGCTTGCGAATCATTAAAACCACAAAGTTGAATGCACTTTTTAAGATTTGTTGTTCGCACGGTGGGATCGCGTGCCTTGTGAAACCTCTGCTTGCATGTGTGGGCACGTGTGTGGGATGTTTTAGTCCTATCTGATGTCTGACAGCATTCACGTCTCTAAATGGTATTCTTCCAGCATAATTTGAGACGTAAAGCCTCTTTAGTGTGGCTCGAGAAATGGATTTCAAAATGACTTCATTCATTGACAATGTTCAGTGAGGGCCCAGGCTTGTCATTGTGTCTGGAATCAGACGTACCAGTTGGAGTTTTCCATATTAGCCTTCCTCATTAGTAGTGTTGAGTTACAGAAATGCCAGTGTGCTGTGCTGTCAGTTATTCTTGGCTTCTGTTGGTTGGCATGAGCTCACAGTGCAGTTGAATCTTATTTTAAAAGGCAGAAATTTAATTTAATTGTATTTTTTTATTAGGACTGCTTGTTATTTACCCACATTTCGGTGCCTACCTAAATGTGTCCGTACCACTGAATACTGAGAGCTGGCAGCGAATGTTTGGTCAGCTACGTAATTGCGTAGTCTATCTGGCTATTTTATTGACTCATAATGCCTGTATGGCTGTTTGTGTTTGGACAACATTCAACATTTTAGAAATTTGGCTTACATGAAAAAAAGGTATTGTTTTGTTATTAGTTCTGAAAGTCAGGTAACTTATTGGCAGTAATATCACAAGCAATTCTAACGAGCCCTATTTATATTCATTGTATAGTATCACAGTTGTTTATATGCTCCATTAAGGTCATAATGGTTGTAAAAATAAAGTTTGCAGACATTAGCAGCTCTATCAAAGGGACGTTTTATTCCAATCCGATTATTGTGGACTTGAGTGTTTGCATGAATATGTGAGTATGTCTTTGCACTCGTCTCCCGTCCCTTGTTCATTGTAAACAACAACAGCAAAGCCTTGTTCCGAGACAGAGAAGTGATCCATTCTGGTTGTGCTAACAGACCACAGATATGCACATAAAGCGTCTCACGCTCACAAATGTTCCCTTTGGAGAGGGGAACTGTGAAGAAATGTAAACGTGGTTTTTATACAGCGCTCGTGGAAGTAAACATAATGTTCAATAGATTTAGCTGAGCTGGAATTCTGAGCTCTGTTACATTTTTAGACGGTGAGAGGGGTGTCCAAATTTCAGCTATTCCTTCTTCCCTGGAAAACTAAACAAAACAAAACTGAGAACTACCATGAGACAGTGTGGCTGACATCATGCTACAATCCCACATATGTGTGGTGACGTTATGGCTGAAGGTCTGACATCTTTGGAAAGAAATGTTGAACTTTTGCAGTAAAATGGAAGCTAGGTGTCCAAACTTTATGTATTTGTAGGAACTATGACAATTAACAGTTTGTACGTGAGGTCAAGAGGTAGAAAGATTAACAATTGGATGTTTGTAGAAGGAGGGTTTATAACTGGCAAAACACACCCTAACTTATTGCCGCCACTGGATAAGAACAAACACAGAGAGGAAGTGGAAAAGGCTGTCGTTTCTGGGATGTAAATCACAAAACGGCACATATTTAAAGATTGCTTTCGTGTACATTACTTTAAGGTTTTTCTCTTTAGTTTTTAGTGTATGTGCTTGCTGGTGTTTACTGTATGTTGTTGTCTGTGTGTATATGCTGTTTATCACAGACTCTCCTACAGAGTATTGCTTTTGAGGGAAGCGTTTGACCAGGCTGTAGTCTAGATAAAGCCCAATAACAAACATTGCTCAATATACAAAGGAAATGAGCCTTTCTGGAGGGAATCAGGAAGTTCACAGTCAGAAAGTGTGTGTGTGTGTGTGTGTGTGTGTGTGTCTCTCTCTCTCTGTCTATGTGCCTATGTGTAAGTAAGAAATGAAGTACTGCAAGAAAGTAAGTAAAATGTATTTATAAAGCGCTTTTTACACTTAAAAATTACAAAGTGCTTTACATAAAACATGCAAGATGATTCATATTAAAATAAAGTACACACATAAAAAATAAGGTCAATCAAAAGTTTGCTTTAAGAGCGGACTGTAAGGGTGGGGCCAAAGCATTCCACTGTGTGGGTGCTGCATACTCAAAAGATCAATCCACATGGGTCTTAAGCCGGGTGGGGGGAATGGTCAATAGATTTAAGTTGGATACACTCCAGTGTGTCCAACTGTGTGCCCTTAACAGCCTCTGTAGCTCTCCTTGTGTACTCCTTGTGTAAGGATCTGTCGGATTCATCCAGCTTCGGGGAATACCTCAGGCCTTCCCTTGTTCTTGATTTCAGATTTATTAGTCTTAGCAGTGTGCGATATGGAACTGCCAAACCCTTACCTCAGACAACCCACAACACTGCTCTCTTAGACACAGCGCTGGATTGAAAGTGCAACACATTCCCCCTGTGCTCCTCTGACTCACCATAAAGTCAGACATATTTCCACAAGATCAGGATTCTTGTATGTGCTTGCTCGCTTCTTTAACGCTGCTAAACATGCATTGGGTTCTTCTGTGTAGCTCATTGCATAAGCACCGCCTGGGGGCTGGGGATGCCTGTGCATGAATAGATGTGCCAGTGCTGCCAGTGAACAATAAGACACAATTGTGTGAATGCAACATGCTGTACATATTTGAGGTAGGCAGGGAATTATTTGAAGCCTATGTACGTAGGTTCGAAGTACAGATGGAGCCATTGTAGAGGTCCAAGTGCAACCTTTTACAGCACGTTAGCTGAATGAATGGTGGACTTATGGATAGGGTTCCAAGTTGGATTTGCCGAGGTCAAACTTAAGGCTGAGACTCTAACAAATCTGTCACGCTTTAGCTTTGACTTCAAAGATCACGTGCTAAACATTCAGGTGGCCCATTATCTAAATAGCAAATATGTAATCTGGTAAGACCTCTTTGAATGTCAGACGTTGAGGTTAGTTATTTATTACTTTTGTTGCTCAAAGTTGTTGAAAGCCAGGAGTCGGAAACAATTGCGATTTGATTTGTTGCATTTCAATGAAATACTGTACCATTCAGGAAACCTATGCAGGATAAATGCACACAGGAAACTCTCAGTGACTGCTACTGTTGGTCCTATGCAGGTTTGGTGTCTGGTGTCTGTGTTCCGTTTTCTCAATAATTTCTTGGACCTATTTTAATCAAATTAAACTATATACTGTATGCAAATCCTTTTCAAGAATTTAGAGACACAGACAGGGTAGGGAAGTCCAAAAATATTAATAGATGGACTGACACATTGTTTGTTGTTGTTTTTTTCATTGACAATTGACGTTGGGTTTATTGACAGTAAGAAAAATATAAAAGAAAGCCTGCCTTATGTTTTAACAGGCACATGATCACTTTACTGTTATACTCTGTAAAGCTGCAAAGATTGATCGATTGTCAACTATTATATTAATCAGCAACTATTTTGATAATTGATGAATTGGTCTGAGTAATCTTTTTAATTAAAACTCTGATTCCAGCTTCTTCAAAGTGAATATTTTCTAGTTTATTCCCTCCTCTGTGACTGTAAACTGAATATTTTTGAGTTGTGGACAAAACAAGACATTTGAGGACGTCATCTTGGGCTTTGGTAATTGATCGACGTTTTTTTCACCATTTTCAAACATTTCATAGACAAAACAACCAATCTATTAATCGAGAAAACAATAGACAGATTAATCGACAATGAAAATAATTGTTAGTTGCAGCCCTAATGCTCTGTAACTGCATTTGCAGTGGCATAAAAAGGACATGTTTAGGATTATTAAGTGCATTAAAGTGTACTTAATACACCTTGGCCCCAGCAAAATCCAGTAGGGTACATGATTGGCTGATGGGATTTAAAGTTTAAAATTTAGAGTTTAATCTGGTCTGGGATGGGCTGTCAGCTGAATTTGTAAAACTATTGAATGTCATTTATTATGTGATAAAATTTCTAGATTCCCAAACTTTTTCATGTCAAGGACCCTTAAACTGACAAAGTTTTTGACCCCGGACCCCCATCTGATCTGATCTGACCAAAATAGTCATACATTCTGTCATTGTGTTACTGAAGGATGGAGTAATAGTGAAATTTATTATACCCCTTTTTGCTAGGGACCCCCTGGAAATCCCTCAAGTACCCATGGGGGTTCCCACACCACACTTTGAAAACCACTGCTCTAAAGATGACCAAACAGAGTGCTTTGACTTCCTTTATTTGCAGCGATTGTGCTATTAACACTTACAGTAGCTGAAAGAAGAGTTTCAGTTTTGTGTGATGTGTCCTGTCATTGGTCTTACACAGTAGGCAATGATGCCCTTTTCCTCTCCTACAGACCAGGTGCTAGAGAAGGCCATGCACAAGTGTGTCCTGAAGCCTCTGAAGAGTGTGATCGAGGTGGCTTTACATGACTTCCAGGTAAGAGATACGTTGAATCTTGTTATCCTGCAAGGTTACTGGTTGGATGTTAAAGATGGTCGACTGTGTCTCTGCCAGCGGTGGAAGAAGTATTCAGATCCTTTACTTAAAGCAACACCAAAGATTCTTTTGTACCTTAAAATAATGTTTCCAAAATCGTTTCAGTGGTTCATCAACTCGTAACAGGGTGAACGGCACTTCTACATTCGCTTTGCGGCCCTCTATCGGCTATAACCGCACTATGCAAGTTTGCCAGATCGGTAAAAACTTTAAGTAAAAGTACTAATACCACACTGTAAAAATACTTTGTTACAAGTCAAAGTCCTGCATTGAAAATGTTACTTAAGTAAAAGTATGCAATTATGCAAATATTTTAAAAATCCAATCATCGGTTTCACTCATAACTTTCTCTGATTCCAGCTTCTTAAATGTGAATCTGTTGTAGTTTCTTCACTCCTCTGTGACAGTAAACTGAATATCTTTGAGTTGTGGACAAAGCAAGACATTTGAGGATGTCCTCTTGGGCTTTGGGAAACACTGATCAACAAACAACTAATCCATTAATCTAGAAAATAATCCACTTATTATATATGTTGCAGCCCTAAATATTTGAATTTAAAAACAAGAAATCACATCCCTAGAAGAGGAGACAAGACACATGAAAGATAAAGACATAATCTGGTCTGTTATGATCTGGTCGACTGGGTAAATTAACCTCACCGTTAGTCTCGCTTTGCCAGACCTTCCTCCACAGTGCTGCGGAGGAAGGTCTGGTTTGTCCACACAGCATTCCGTGATAGGAGAAAAACGTGCTCTGGTTTATTGGCATTTCTTTAAACCAATCACAATCGTCATGTGTACGTTTAAAAGTTGTTTTAGTCGTACAACAGAAAACTCCGATTGGACAGATAGTCTAGCTAGCTGTCTGGATTTACCCTGCAGAGATCTGAGGAGCAGTTAACCATAGTCCTCAGAAATCCACCGGAGTTTAGAATTACAACACAAAGAAAGCGGAAGGAAACGGACATCCGGCCAAAAAGAGGGACATCCGTTAGAACAAGAGCAATCCCGGGAGTGGAACGTGGTCGATACACAGTAGACTACGATCTGGTCGACTGGGTAAATTAACCTTAGCGTTGACTCTGTGTGTTGTTGTCTGCAGGTGAGCAGTGGAGCTCTGCAGCAGCTGAGAGAGAACCTGGCCCTGGCTAAGACCAAGAGGCCCCAGGAGTTAGGGGTGGACGGAGCTGTGCCTCCTGACCCCTTGGCTATAGAGAAGATCCGCCACAAGTTCCTTAACATGAGGAAGATGTACTCCCCTGAGAAAAAGGTGTCATTGCTGCTGCGTGTGTGTAAACTCATCTACACCATCATGCAGGATAACTCAGGTATGGAGAAGTCTTTTGTTTACCCTGCATATGACAGGAAGCCTACAGCTTATATAGTTTATATATAAGCTAGGGTGTAAATTTCACTGGACACACACACACACACACTTTTCAAAATCCCGTTAGTAGTAAGTAGACCTAAGTCTAGGTTTTTCTTTTGGATAATAAGACGTTGAAACACATTCTTCAGTCTTAGTTTATGATTGTGACCTGTGTTATCATCACACCCACTGCTCTCTGTCTGCTTCCTACCAGGGAGGATGTATGGTGCCGATGACTTCCTGCCCATGCTGACTTATGTGGTGGCTCAGTGTGACATGCCTCAGCTGGACACAGACATCCAGTACATGATGGAGCTGCTGGACCCATCACTGCTGCAAGGAGAGGGTAGGTCCTGTTGGTTTGCTCCTAGTCTCGCATTGCCAGACCTATCTTCACAGCGCTGTGGGGTAAGGTCTGGCCCCTCCACAGATACACTCCTCGATAAGAGAAAAAACGGTCAGGGGTCGTTTGTATTTCTTTAAATCAATCACAATTGTTCCGGAGACTTGCATCTCTGACTGACTGTAAAAAATAAAAATAAAAAAAAGCTCCGGATGCAAATAAGGTGGCTCTGAATAATAGTAAAACATTGCACCCCACAAAGGAAAACGCCACATAAAATATTAAATGAACTTAACTGTTCACACAATACAGTAACGTGAGCTATTTAAATTAGCTTGATACATGATGGCTAAACATCATTTGGTCTTACCAGTGTATCGTTGTGTGTATTTTGTCCATATTCGGTCCCAAAACGTCCCAGTTAGAGAGTAAATGGTGTAAACATATTCTTTGTAAATCTTTACAATCATTCCCCGAAAGAACCAAGCAGGACTGCCTTGTTGCACGATCCAATTTTTTTTCAAAACTTTACATTTTTAGCGTTTAACGTTAGCTTGCTAGCGCTGAGGTTCTAGACGATGGTCCTTGGAGTGTCAGGAGTTTAAAACGGCAACACAAAGAAAGCGGAAGGTGAGGGACATCCACTGGAACCTCTGGCGGCGCTATCCGGTTAATAAACTGTTGTCGATCCAAAGTAGTTAGCTCCATATCAGTCTTCCATGGCCTTCTTAGTAAATAACATACTTGAAAAGAAAACACACGATATACAGTGTGAACAATATCACATCATTTGGCCTTTACCCCTCCTAACTGTGCATCAAGTACAGACAGGGCTCTCAAGTTTTGAACAGAGTTCAGAGTGAGATTTTGGCGGCAGGGGTTTGGGTGGGGTTGGGGGTCTGATCTGATAAATGACACATAAATTCGTACAAATTAAAAATTGATTATTTAATTCAGCATTTCTTTGTGCTGGATAAAATATAATGAAATAGCCTAGGCCAAAGGTTTTCACAATGGGGGCAGGGAGGTTGTGCAGTAAAAATAAAAGGAAAGAGAAAACTAAAAATATTTCAAATTATTATGGGCATTGTTATAAAAGTATTATGGGTAGGCCTATTAAAAAATTGGTATCTTTATAAAAATATAAAACTGTCAGAGTAGCCCTGCAGCCGATTCAACATGTAGCTATAATAATAATAATAATAATAATAATAATAATAGGCGCAAAAGCTGTGTTTCCTCTGTTGATTTCTGCCGCCACAGTAGCAGAAATAGGGCAGACGCACAACAGGGTTTCCGCTATGTACATGTAGTATATAAAGTCATAATAACACGACTCTACAGAGCCGTGTGCTCTACTGCAGGGGTCTTCAATGTTTTAAAAGCAAAGGACCCCTTAGCTGAAAGAGAGATGGCACAGGGACCCCCTACTACATATATTGTATAAAAGTAAGTTGCATATTATTAAACTGGGCCTACCATAACATGTAGGGCGCTAGAGCCTTTTTTGCATTGAATATCAAGCTATTCAAATAATTGGTGACATGCTTTTATAAATCTTATTTTCATGTTAAACATACATGTGGCAAAGTTAATCCTTAGGATTAACTGTATGTGGATGGCCTTAGTGACTACCTCTCCTATAGGCCAGATAGCCTATCATCAGTGGGGATACAGTGCCCTCCACAATTATTGGCACCCCTGTTTAAGATGGGGTCATGGACTTCTAAAAATTCCTCCTTTTTTTTTAAACAACATAGAACCCAAATGCAAAAAAAGAGAAAAATCCAACCATTTATTTAAGTACATTACTTTGGTGGTAAAAAAAAAAATCACACATTTAGAAAAAAAAACTTGAAATCATGTGTCCCACAATTATTGGCACCCCTGATGGTAATACTTTGTACAACCCCCCTTTTGCCAACAAGACAGCACTTAATCTCCTTCTATAACATTTCACAAGATTGGAGAACACAGAGAGAGGGATCTTTGACCATTCTTCTTTGCACAATCTTTCTAGATCATCCAGAGTCCTGGGACCTCTCTCATGCACTCTCCTCTTTAGCTCACCCCACAGGTTTTCGATTGGGTTGAGGTCTGGGGACTGAGATGGCCATGGGAGGACCTTGAGTTTGTGACTGCTGAACCATTTTTGTGTAGATTTTTGCCACATGTTTAGGATCATTATCCTGCTGAAAGACCCAGTGACGACCCATCTTCAGCTTTCTGGCAGAGGCCATCAGGTTTTTATTTAAAATGTCCTGGTAGTTCAAAGCATTCATGATGCCATGCACCCTAACAAGGTTCCCAGGGCCTTTGGAAGAGAAACAGCCCCAAAGCATCACAGATCCTCCACCATACTTCACGGTGGTGAAGGTGCTTTTCGGCATACTCATCTTTTGTTTTACGCCAGACCCACTTAGAGTGTTTGTTGCCAAAAAATCTCAATCTTAGTCTCATCTGACCAAAGCACACAATCCCAGTTGAAGTCCCAGTGCCGCTTAGCAAACTCCAGACGTTTACGTTTGTGAGTGTTAGTGAGAAAAGGCTTTTTCCTTGCATGCCTCCCAAACAGCTTGTTGGCATGTAGAGAGCGTCTGATGTTTTTTTTGAGACTTCGTGACCCCAAGATGCCACTCTTTGATGCAATTCTGTGACAGTGAGCTTAGGACTTTTTTTTTACTTCTCTTACCATCCTCCTCACTGTGCGTTGTGGCAAGATAAACTTGGGACCTCTTCCAGCCTAGTTTGTCACTGTTCCAGTTGTTTTAAACTTCTTAATGATTCCTCTGACTGTAGATACGGGCAAGTTAAGGCCAGTGGCTATTTTCTTGTAGCCATTGCCTGACTTATGAAGGTCGACACACATCTGCCTTACTTGAATTGTGTGTTCTCTTGTCTTTGCCATGTTGACAAATGGGTAAGAGAATTAGGACTCTGTGTCACGTCATATTTATACCCCAGGGAAACAGGAAGTCATGAATTACTATTTAAAAGTTCCTAGATACCCTGACCAACTTTAGCAACTACAGAAAAATATATTTAAAAAAAAATCTATTACATTTTTCAGCGGAATTGTTAGGGGTGCCAATAATTGTGGGACACGTGATTTCAAGTTTTCTTTTTCTAAATGCGATTTTTTTTTTTTTAACACCAAAGTAATGTACTTAAATAAAAGGTTGGATTTTTCTCTTTTTTTGCATTTGAGTTCTATGTTGTTTAAAAAAAAAGGAGAATTTTTAGAAGTCCATGAACCCATCTTAAACAGGGGTGCCAATAATTGTGGAGGGCACTGTATATATTTGCTAATAATATGTTGGATTCATGTTAGGACTTTTTAATTTTGAAAAAAACTTTTGAAAATTAACAATAATTTGGAGGCCCCCCTGCTTTGATTCTGAGGACCCCCTAGGGGTCCCGGACACCCCCGTTGAAGATCCCATCTAATGAACTCAAGCAAACTGTCATCCGCTCTCCCTCCCCTCAACTGGAACAGTGACAGGACGTCATCACTCGCAAAGTCATGGCAACCAGATAAACAACAGGGCGAGTACACCGGAGTACACCTTATATACTGTCTATGGAGTACACTTGTCACTCAATCTCAGGCAAAGTCACAAACAGCGACGAAAGCCGCAACTTAAAATCCGCACTCACTCAGCCGGTGCGTGACAGGCACTAGCGGCGCCAGGATTTAGGTGGGCCTCCAGAAAACTAGATGGGCCAGTTAAAATAAGCCAAAAAAATGTATTCAGGTTCCCCCTGCATTCAGACAGCCAGACACTAATAACGTTAAGATAATAACTACTTGCCTTGCTGGTGTGAGGGGGTGGCTACGGGAGGACTTGATGGGGAGAGGGCGGCCGAGCAGGATGGTAAATCGTCACTTGTAACCGCGTTACTAAATGGCAGGAGTTCCCTCCTCCTGCTCCTCACAGCGTTTCTTGCTGATGTTAAATGAAAACAAGCTGCTTCGCTTTAGCTAGCTAGCTAATAGCTACACTCTGTGTCTGTCTCATTGAGCTTGCTTGAAAAGCTTGCGCGCAAACGTCATTCATTTCATTGGATCACTTGTTGGTGACGATGCAGCCTGTGGGCAGGCTTAAGAGTCCACACGTGGGGTAGAAGCCGCTGATTGGCAGAGAAGCTTTCACTCAAAGCTTTCCTGGGTCAAAATGGGCGGGCCCGGGTGGTGGCAGGGCGATCTGAACTCTATGGGGAACTCACTTGATTCCTGTACCTGTTCCACTGTTAAAAATAGCGGTGCAACTTGGTGGCCGTTATCCTGGTAATTTCGCTGCGTGAGAAATACAAGGTGTGGCGTGTGAGCGTGTGAGCGTGTGAACAGGTTGAAATGCGTGTGTCTCACGCCCAATGCGTGAGACTTGAGAGCCCTGAGTACAGATATAGGCTTCTTTAGCTTAACTTAGCTTACCATACAGAGACTTTAACAGGGGGAAACAGCTAGCCTGGTTTTCTATAAAGTTCACAAATAAGACTAATAAAAGCTCTCTAAGTTGTATCTTGTTTGTAACCTGTATGTTAAAAGTGTCAAAATGTCAATTTGTGATTTTAAGGTGAAATACATGCTGTACCTCTATTATTTAGCTAGCTATTATTTGGTTGTGCGACATAGAATAGTGTAGAGTGCTGAAATAGTTTCACCACATAAAACCACAAATTGTTATTTTTACAAACACACAATATGTAAGTTAGTGAGCTTTAGAGGTGTTGGAAGGTGTGTTTTTGAACTAGCTGTTTCCAGTGTCTTTGCTAGGATACGCTAACCACAAGCTAACTGCAGCTCCGTACTTTACACACAGACATGAGATCCACATTGATCTTCTAATCTCACTCTCAGAAAGACAGCGAATATGTGTATTTCCTAAAAATGTTGAACTATTCCCCCCTAAAACTTACAGTTAGGCCCAACCATAATAAGGAAATGGGACAAAGGGGAAACCCGACACTGTTCTTGTACCTGTATAGTTCATGTGAAACTGGAGGGGATAGACTCATTGTAAATACTGGAACAGACTCCTGAGCTGCAGATAAAGAGGTGGAAGCACTGCTGGGTCTTTTGTTGTGTTTACCTACAGACAAAAATCCAAGGACTGCGTAGGAGTTGAGCAAACTTTAAATGCCTTTATGGCAATGCATTTTCAAATGACCAACATGTTTCGACTCACGTCTTCATCAGGGTCATTGGCTATCTCAGGCTCCTGAGCTGTTTCGGTTTTCATATGGTGATTCCCTCCACAAGATACATAATGTTTGATATTTCCTTCATGAGGTTAGGCAGATTACAGTGTGCTGTGAGGTTAATGTGCATTCCAGCCTGTTGTATAACTCGGTCAGTGGAAGGTCTGCCCAGGAGGAAGCACTTAACTGTGGGTCAACAGAAGGCACACCTCCAGTTGAATGGGGCGGGGGTCACTTCTTAGAAGTCTTTACCATTAGAGTAATTTCTTTCCAACAGTTGTTGTAGTGATCAACACTGGGTAATGTAAATGATTTATGGATGCACCATATTCCTCCTGTTGCTTCTTAAAACTCCTAAAATCACAATGTTTCTATAAATAATAATAATAATAATAATAATTACTGTGTAATGTCAAAGGCACCGCTTGTCATGACAAATACACTGATAATTATCATCAAACTCGTGCGCAACTCCTTCCATTATTCAGTGTTTTCCCTAGGATTTTGGAATACTTATTAAGTATTTGGCATTTCCCCTAAGAAAATGCTATGTTTTTCAATAAAAAAAATTAATAAAATCATTTTGGACTATTATTATTACCATATCTGTGTCTGAAATGTTCAAAAAGGTAGATCGGATAATAAATAAATAAATAACACTCAAAAAGCTTAAAGAGAAAACTTGCTTAAGAAAGAGACGGAGACCAACTACAATCATTAGATCAGACAAAATTTATTTGGTTAGTTTTGGTGCTCACATTGATTTTACATTTATTTGGGTTAGGTGGTGCAAACCTGCTTGGGTGCTGTGCCTAAGCCTTATAATGGTAGAGAAACCCCTGACAGAGCATTCAAATTCCTATTTCATCAATTGCAATAGTAATTTGAACAAATTAATATTATTCTTGCTTGCGTGTCGCTACACTGTCATCTCATTTCTGTCAGTCCCTTAGCCCAGTTTGAGCTTTTCCACTGGCTGAAGCAAAGCTACAAGTGGCACTTACAGAATAACAGCCCAATGAGTCATAAAGTCAACTCAGTAATTTCAGTTTCACAGCAATTTCTATTTAAAGTTGGCTAACCTTGATCCCTATAAGCTGCTGGTCATATCAGACTAAGTAAAACCCCTGTATTGAGTGTATTGAATTGAGCACATTCTCTTGCTTCTTAATTCAACTTTTCATTTGTAAGAGGAAGAATGTTATTTCATGAATGAAAGTTACATAGTCTCACTCTCAGGATTTACTGAGCACGTACAGGTCAGTATGACACACAAACTACTGTGTGACTCACAAGACGTGATTACTACTGCAGTATTACGGTCCACATCCATTGTAAGATATTTCTACTATCACATGCTGCTGAAAGAAATGCAAGATGCAAGATTTCTTTTTTTATTTCTGGAGGTCATTTTCACCTGTCTTCAAGCATTCAGGAAGGTTCCGTGAGAGAAGCCTAGACATAGGAAGTAATGTCCTTTTGACATTGGTAGGAAATTCCAGTCAGTGTTTGATTTGAATGGGCTGGAGCAGGTTCAGAGGAAAAAGGAGGCTGGCCCCTCCCAGAATGAAATATTTTCCTTCCTTCAGCGTCAACCTGTCTGGCACGTACAGTTAGCTCATTGTGGATTGCTCAAATGTATGTAGTGTGTATCCTAGAGTGGAGATTCTAATCTACGCTGACCAACATATGTGTCGGACCTGTCCCATTTGGACGTGTATCATGATGTAGCAGCTGTCTCGGACCAAACGGGGGCTTGAGTCGAGCTATGGCAGCTGATGGACAGAGCCATGATCCAATGGGAGAGCAGTAATGATAGGTTGGATATTTCAGCCTACATGTTTCAAATGTATTTTATATCTTGTATGTAGGGTACTATAAAAGGCTAGTCTGGGGACAACCTTCACCCACAAGAATGTGTAGAATCTATTATGAGTTTGGATACAACTTTCACACAGAGGAATTGGAGCCAGGAATGTGGGAATCTATTAGAAGCACGTGCCATAAAAGGTGTAGTTTAAGAGTGAACTGTTGCACTGAAATAGATAGCTTGAAGCGTGTGAGAACAAAAAAGTATAAAGGAGGAGTTATTCTGATGTTCGTAGAGACACTATGGGTACATGCTCTTAGGAGGGTGTACACATGGTTATCTTCCTTTCTAGGAGAAACCTTGGCATATACATTTGGTGCATGTCAACTGTTCTCTCTTTCATGAAAGTATGTTTGTTTGTTGTGTAAATAAAGCTGCATTAGTCTAACTAGTCAACTAGTCTAATTTTTTATAGTGGGATTTGCAATGCCCGCCCCATTACCCTAAATAGAACTGCCACCAAAAGTCTGACACCAACGCAAATGTGATGACGTATGACTCGTTCTTCTTTCGAAGATTCCTCCTTACAAAGAAGGAAGTGTTCACTTCTTGATAAATACATGAGTAATGTCAGCTGCTTTCTTTTCTAGATAAGTAGCTGTGTTTCTGTTTCTTTTTCTTCATCCATCCTCAAACATCTCTCCCTGCTTTCTACCCCTCCAGGGGGCTACTACCTGACCAGCGCGTATGGAGCCATGTCCCTCATCAGGAACTTCCAGGAGGAGCAGGCGGCCCGGGTCCTGAGCTCTGAGGCCAGGAACACTCTGCACCAGTGGCACCGAAGGCGCACCACCCAGCGCACGGCGCCGACTGTGGACGACTTTCAGGTATCACGCCTGACCTGAACCCACCTTGAACATCCAGGCAGTGAGTCTAAGTGCTACCAATTCCAAATAAATCTCAACTTCTCCGTTCAGCATTGGAAAGATGCATGAAAAGGAGCTGTGTCCCCGCCCTCCCTCGTCAGAGAAAAGGACTACGTCTACAGTTTCTACTAACATCACAGCATGTTTTGGTAGAAAGCACCCTCTAGTGGAACATTTAAACACTGCATGCCATTTCTTGGTGGTTATAACTCAGTGATGTTGACAGGTATTCAGTGTAGCGAGTCACCTGGACCCACAGGTGGACATTTGAGTGGGTTCCCGGGGAAATTGAATGGGTCCCAGTCCTTACATTTTTCCTCCATCCTCTAAGAACTTGCCCGAAATACAATCTAAGCCGTCCTGAAATGAATGTGGAGCGTCCCACATTTCAAATCTTAGTTTAAAGCTACCTCGGCCTCTAAAGGCTTTGATGACATTTGAATAATATTGTATGATTGTTCAATGGTCCTAAAAGGTCAGATGGTCAGTTTAGCCCCAGATGGCTCAATTTATCAAATTCAGCCACAGGAAGACTTTTTTTGCATTCTTACATTCTTACAAATTTAATTTGGAATGAGACACAGGATCCTGAAATAGATAGATATAAGCAGCTCCTGTGGGTAACATGCTAACGCAATCAGCAGCACAACTTCTAGAAACTTCATACAATTGATACACACATGCATTTAGGCTCTGTGCAGACTGAAGCAGCAGGTGAGAGAGAGAGAGCAGAGAACAGAGAGCGTCTCGGGTCTAGCGTGTTTGTGTGTGTGTGTGTGTGTGTGCGCGTGCGTGTGCTTGTGTGTGTGTGTGTGTGTGTGTGTGTGTGTGTGTGTGGCATTACAATTGCATGACATTGCCTTGGCTTATCTCTGCCCTGTGTTGAATTGAACCCTGTTCATTAACAAAGGAAACCGTATTAACCAGATTCTGCTGAACCTTACTGGATTGAGCAGGAATGGTGTTTCTGTAAGAGCTGAATGAGACAAAGACACTGGATCTGTGCTGTAAAACTAAAAGAATACAAGACTTTATTCAGTATCAACCTCTAAACTGTTTAATACACAAGAAACCCATTCAGGAAACATGCCAGCCTTACATGTTTGATAATGTTTTCTCATCCATTGAGGAAGTCTAACCTCTCATTTGCCTGTATTTGTTGGAAAAGAATATGTGCTTGGGGTAATCTATAATTCTGTTTCAGTTTCAACCTTCTTTCTTCTTTATGGGCTGACTCGCGGATTTCCACTTTCTTTCTTTCTGTCATTAATGTCTTATTGTGTGTGTGTGTGTGTGTGTGTGTGTGTGTGTGTGTGTGTGTGTGTGTGTGTGTAAGTTCCTTTTCACCTTTTGGGGACCTTTTTAAGTGATTGTGTGTGTGTGTGTACGTTGTCAAGAAGGTATTTTTCTTGCGGTGTTGATGTTTTCTTTTGTTGATTTCTAAGATTTAACACAGATTGGTTGTTCAAATGTAGCATTATCAGGGGAAAAAATAGGGTGCGTGTGGACGCATTGGAAAGGGAGTTT
This sequence comes from Perca schrenkii, assembly GCA_025617405.1. Lineage (NCBI taxonomy): Eukaryota > Metazoa > Chordata > Actinopteri > Perciformes > Percidae > Perca > Perca schrenkii. The sequence continues at coordinate 15,730 of JABUOV010000109.1, read as the reverse complement.
ACAGCGTCTTTTTGGATTTAAAAACGCTGCGTTGTTAGCAACATCACTGATAACTGCATGTTTTTTTCTTTCTGCCTGCATGCTTGACTCATCAGTAATGCCTCTTTGATTCATGGTGAACATTTCAGTCTGTGCTGCCAAATGCTAACACAGGGCTTTTTGTTTGCCTATGTAGAACTATCTCCGCGTAGCCCTGCAGGAAGTGGACACAGGCTGCACGGCCAAAACCCTGATCGTCCACCCTTACACGACCACAGAGGAGGTCTGCTCACTCTGCGCTTACAAGTTCAAGATCCCAGACCCCGACACCTACGCACTGTTTCTGGTCACTGGGGACACCCGGCAGCAGCTCGCCCCGGACACGCACCCTCAACGAATCAAAGCCGAGCTCCACAGCCGGCCCCGTGCACAGATCTTCCACTTTGTCTTCAGGAAGGTACCTAACCTTAACCTCTGTATCCCTGCCCTCATGAACAATGGGAACTGCCTTCAAGTTGAGTAGAGCAGGAGACTCTAAACAACAGTTATGTTTCGTGGTAATCTGTTGATGCTCGTTTCTTAGAAAACATTTGACACTGAACGGAAACAAAAAAAAACCAAGCTGTATGTTGATGCAGATATAAAATGTCTTTGATCAATAATGATGCCATGCAAATGATATATATATATACTATTTTTTTTATGAGGAACCATTAAGTGGTAGGATGGACTTTGGAAAGTGCTGGTGTTTTACTCAAACACCTCAAAAGACTGTGGCTCCGATTTAAAGGAATACACCACAGTTTCCTGAAATATTGCTTATCACGGTCTCCCCTAGCTATAGCTAGGTGGGCCAACGCATTTTTTGTCTCAGTGCAAGTAATTCGGTTGTTTTATTGTCTTTTGTTGGCTCACTTTTACTCACAACACACTAACCGGCAACATAGGATTCCATTCACTACTCTAAGCTAACTAGCGGCGGCGCTGCCGGTGTTGCACCGGACTAAAACAATGCATGCACAAAAAAATGTGTTGGCCCACCTATCTCCAGCTAAGGGAGACCGTGATAAGCCCTATTTCAACAAACGGTGGCGTATCCCTTTAACAGGCCGGCTACGTAGCATAACAACGTATGCAGAGCGGATGCTTCAACACTACACTTTCAAAATAATCAATAAAACTTTCTTCACCAGGCATGAGAGCAGCGCGTAAGTGGTGCGTATGTGTCGCATAAATATATTTTTAAATGTCTGCAGCTCTTTTATACAAAATGACCTACAAAACTACCGATATAATGACTGTCAATAAGCATATTGGCAGTTTTGGTTTTTAGAGTTCTTTAATTTTTATTTATTGTTCCTGTCACCTGCATCCTTTGAGAATAGCTGACAATAGATTGACGTTTCACAGCGCTGTGCCGGGTCCAAAAACTGGAGAAACAACAATCCCAAAGCAAAAGCTCCCGGTGTCTCCTGGGTGTAGCCAGTTAAAAGCAATGTTGTTATTATATTAGACGGCGCACACGCTCCGCGAACAGTCCGCATACTTGTGCAATGTAGCCAACACGTAAAGAGTGGTAAGTTGTAAGTTTAGTTCAAGTTATCAACAGTTCAACCGTTTAGAGACCATTTGGCCCTTGTCTGGGTTTTTCTTAGGTGGTATGCTGAGCACGAAATTGTCAGGTATTGTGTAGAGGCTGGTTTTGCAGGATTTGTATTAAGTTTTATATGGAAGTGAAACGTTCTTCATATGGTTGGACATGTGTACCATCCTTAAAGTGCTCATATTATGCTCATTTTCAGGTTTATAATTGTATTTAGAGGTTATATCAGAATAGGTTTACATGCTTTAATTTTTTTTTTAAACATATTTTGTTGTACTGCACGTTGGTGCAGCTCCTCTTTTCACCCTGTGTGTTGAGCTCTCTGTTTTAGCTACAGAGTGAGACATCTCACTTCTGTACCATCTTTGTTGGGAGTCGCACATGCGCAGTAGCTAGGTAAGGACTACTAGCCAGTCAGAAGCAGAGTATGAGGGCGTGCCATGCTAGCAGCTAGGTGAGCATTATAACGTGTGTTACAAAGTGACCACGTTTGTCTCTGAAGTAAAGGCTGGACTACAATAGAGCTGTTTGGAGCAGTTTGTGAACAGTGTTTTCTGTTGGAGATGGTAAGTCCCTTTGGGGTGGACTTTGGGCTTTTTCACTTTGTAAACTTATAACATGCACAAAAAAGATATATAACCCAATAAAGGAAAGGGAAAAGGCCAAAAAGCATAATATGAGCACTTTAAAGCAGTGGTCATACGGTTTAATATTGCCTTTAATGTAACTAACGTTTGCCTTAACTGCTGTTATCCCAGGGGCCTTCCAAAGGAATTGAACATACTGTATGCTACTGAAAGTTTTCAGCTGTCATCCAGTGATTCACAGCTTTCATCAAAATGACCCAGAAAAGAACCTCATGCTAAAATGTTGATTTAATAAGTAAAATGAACTATTGTAAAATTTTAGATTGTTTTTATATTGCTCTTGTGTTTAATTTTCTACAATTGCTGGCCAATTGTAGCTTGTATGCCTGTGTAGAAATATTTTTATATTCAAATGTTTCCTTTTTTCATTACTAAAGATTTGTATTCAGATTTAATATTTCTGTACTGGACTCAATAGTGGACTTGGATTTATGCCAGTTATTTCTGAAAAGTCAATTTAAAACAACACTGTTTCTATTATTTTTTATGGAAAGCTCAAAAACTGACGGTGGAAATATATATAATTCTCTCCAACTGACTCCAACATTATACTATTTTGCTACATTATTTTCTAAGACAAAGTGACATTTCTTAGGCCTAATATTAGATTTCTTTGTGGCACAATATTACCCTGGCAGCACAGGAACAGCAGGATTGTACTTGATCTCTAGATTGAATCCAACAGCCCATAAATAAACAATTAGTCACAAATAGTTCAATCCACAAACATACAAAAGAAATTTAACATGATTTAATGGTTTTATCAGAACCTACTACAGGGGTCTAAACATAAGGTGGTAAGGGAATATTTGTGGAGCTTTGTGTGGTTTGATGTATAAAGTCAAATGAACTACTTGTTGTTGTGGGTTTTCTTCTTTTGGTTCGGCCTGCTATGAGTAACTCAATAACCACTTACAGGCTCGTAAGAGCCAAATACTGAGACACAGCAGACTAAACTTGACTGGTCAATAATAATAATAATAATAATAATAATAATAAAAAGAATTGGGAGTCCTTATAACAGTTGCTAAGTGAAACAGCCGTCTGCCTGTATTCTCCTACATTCCTGTGTAAAGTTGCTCCTGGTGCAGAGATGCTCTCTGTCTCTTTTTTCTTTAGTTCAAATTAACACTTGATGCAGGGGTGTCAAACTCATTTTCCCAGAGGGCCACAGTGGAAAAAGAGAATCACCTCAAGGGCCAGACATGTATAGAGTTTATTGACTTGTTTTTGTTTCATTGAAAAAGTAAAATATCTTTGACTGTATTACAGCATGTCACTTTTTTGACATTGCTGTAGTCATTTTTGTATGTTTTTTTCCTGACTTCTTTATGGCTTTCTCAGATGTTTGTCACCTTTTTATTTAAATTTTTGCCTTTTTTTCATTTTTTTATGCTTTTTGTTGCATTTGTCGACATAAAGCCCTACAAAAGGCAGCAAAAATGTTCCTTAGCCATCATAGAATTTAGCAAATCAAGCAAAAACAATTATCTTTTACAACAATGTTTCTGCCTAAATATGAAGAAATTTCTGAGTCTCAAAGTCGGCAAATCTGCCAAATTCTGCTTTGAGTGTCTATTTAACTGCAGTTTAAAAAAAAAAAAACACTTTCCCATGTTTTTGGCGCATAACTAGGCGGGCCAAAATCTATTGTGAACCTAAATGGATAAGCGGGCCAGATCATAATCTGCAAAGGGCCTGATTTGGCCCGCGGGCCTTGAGTTTGACACGTGTGACTTAATGGTTAAGGAAATAGCACAATTTCCTTCAACGTATTCCTGAGAGAGCCTCCTCTCAGAGCTGCCTCCATTGGAGTATCAGGAATACTTCTTACTTCCTACTTCTTTGATTATAGCCATTTGAAAGTGGCCCAAACAATAAACTCACATATTTACAATAAGGTATTGTGTAATTTGCTATGTTCCAACTAGCTGAAAAGCTTCCTGGAACTATCGGTGAGTTATTAAGCATCCAACTAGCCTTTCTGCAGTCCCTGTGATAAGTGATAATATATTTGGCGGCATAATGGCGGGTTCTAAACACACCATGTCATAAATCTGTAGTGTTGAACTCCTACTGACCCCGGTTCACTATACTGCCTCTTGAGTCTTTCTCTAACTTGGGTTCATTTAAAGAGTTTTAGCTAAAGGCACAATGTGTGACCTGGTAAAGCATCTTAAATGAATTGCACAGTTTTAGGACAGCTCCAACAGTGTTATGTTGGATGAGGATGTCAATAAGAGTGAGACCAATTATTGAAAATATTAAAGCATTCTCAGTGCAACTTCTTATTCCAAGTATTTAGCATGCAAATTACAAATTAAATCCCTAAACCTGACTGAGATATACTTAGCCTATATAAGCATATAAGGGTGCTCCTCTATTGCTAAGTGTTCAGTTCATTACATTTGAGATGTTTTATATCTAACTAGGTGCAATTCAAAACAAACAATATCGAAACATATGACTACAAACTTGTCACAGCCTTTGTTCAGACAGAAAATCCTAGTAACATACACAACGTAGTACAAAAGATGGTGCGATACGTATCACCAGCTGGTTTGCTGACACTGGGTCGATTTTGGAGGGGGAGAGTATGAAGGTCTTATGGTGTATATCTGGAATTAAGCAATGCTGTCCGAACACTCAAAGAGCCTATGGTTTGTATTATGAATTAATTTATGTTTTGCATGTTTACATTGATATGCTTTAGAGCAGGGGTCTTCAACGTTTTCAATCCAATGACCCTTTAACTGAAAGAGAGATAGATCAGGGACCCCCTACTACAGTTCATGTATTGTATAAAATACATTTGCATATTAAACTGGGCCTACAATAAAGTGTAGTGCAGTCTAAAGCCTTGATACTGCATAGAATACTAAACTGTTAAAATAGCCTATAATTGTTTGATTTTATAAATCATCTTTTATTGTTAAAACATACACAGTGTGGCACAGTGAATCCTTAGTGTATCTGTGGATGGCCTTAGTGACTACCTAACCTTACTTATAGCCCAGTAAGCAGTGGGGATTTATATTTGGTAATACTATTTAGGATTCATGTTACTGTAAGACTTTTTAATTTTTGAAAAACCTTTCACAAATTAACAATAATTTGGAGGACCCCCTGCATTGACAACCTGAGGACTGAGATCCTTGCTGCATCGTATTGTGGGGGAGGCAGCATGTGAATGTGCCGGCCAGTAGTTATCTGTCTGTCAATCTGGGGGGGCGGAGCATCTGTAACTAACTTCCAATCATCAGAAAAGTGGAAAATTACAGTTTATTTCCATGGAGGGTGGTGGGTTTAGCGAAGACAATTTCAAAAGGATCTTACTTTTTAACAGAAAGGTCAACCTCCTTAGAAATGCTTTCCATAATGTCTGTGAGACAAGCGTCTAGCAACATTGTTGTGGATGCTCCTGGCAACCTCTCTGAACTTTTGAGGGGGCGGGGGAGACAACTCTCTCCAGTATTTTGAATTTTTACCGCAGTAACTATTTTAAACTCTAGCTGTCAGTATTACATATTGCACCTTTAGAGCACAACACACACACACACACACACACACACACACACACACACACACACACACACACACACACACACACACACACTTAAATGGTGGCAGTTCATGACACCTTAATTTTCTTCTGCCTATAACTTCTTGTGGAGGTCTATGATCCTTGGGTACCAGCACTGCTCGCAACTTGTATCCTGCCTACAACGCCAAATGTGCCGCATGTGCTTGGCACCACCCTGGCCACACTCACATTATCGATGTCATCACGTGCGTCTGAGTTTCTGTCCACCTTCACACACCTATCTGAAATCTAACTTTTTTGGTGAGGGCTGGCTTGGCATATATATCCTCAGACATGCTGTTTTCTCACTTCCCCTATTCCAACTCCATTCTGCTCGGACCAGTCCCACACGATTTTAGCATTTGTTTAACCATAGCCCTAGTGAACAGGGAAGTAACAGGAGGTCACGGAGTCACATGGGTTTTATTAAAGGGAAGAAAGGAAGGAAATCACTGGGCCATGACGCAGCATTATTTAATGAGGTGAAAATGCAAAGCACTAAGCCACCATAACACCCCATCATTTATCTGAAGTTCAAAGTTCAACTTCAAACACTTTATAGTCATTGTGTTGCACAATGAGATTACTTTGTGACAGCCCTAGGGTGCGCTAAAAGTGATAAAATACATGTTTGATAGTACTGGAACAATTAAATAAATATAAATAAGACTAATAATTTTTTTTTCATCTCACCCTTGTTCAACTCTTATTTTGAACAACTACTTAAAATTGTGGTAGTGCAAAATCAGTGTCTATTGTTGGATAATACACCATCTACACCGATAGGGTTAGTGTCTTTTTTCTGTCTTTCAGTAAATCAGAACAGAAACTGCATGTGGTCATACATTTTTACAAGACAACTTGCTCAACTTCCTTAAAGTGTGGGATCTATATACCTATCTTTTATCTAATAGCATATAAAAAAGAACATTAAGAGAGCAATATTATTAATAACAGAAAATGCAAGGGAGGCCAAAAGCCTAAAAGGCTTACCAAGGTTCCCCAGGTTTTATAGAAAAACATTTTCATTTTCAAATACAACTAATTAGTTGTCAATCATTTTTAGTTTCAATTAAAAAAAACAGAAAAAGAAAAAAATCATCTATTTTTTTTTAAATAAAATAGTAAATCCATATAAATGAAAATAAAAGAACAAAGACAACACAGGGGTCATAAACGTCAAACAAACACTAGAGGCACAGGCTGAGCATCAAAATACAACGCCACGTTCCAGCCAATCACCGACAAGATGGTTGGGGGAGGGGGTTAGTGACAGTTAGTCAGTTAGTCATGACCGTTACGGAAACATGGGGAGATGGGCAAGCTTGCTCTGTTTTGTTTGAAATTTACTTGGAACGTCAACAGAAGTGACCATGCAGGAACTCATAGTGCGCCTTTAAATTTATTTATAGTGTCAAATCACAACATGGCATCATGACTTTGCGTAAATATGTACGCCACTTTCATAAAGCCAAATGGCGTGTTATTGTACGCCATTTTCAGCTATCCACGTGTATGATACACGCTGTATACAGCTGATGTAAACATACCCACCACGTGGCCTCGCCACGTTGTGCGTTATCGCGAGAACGCAACGTACTATCGCGAGAACGTCACACGCCTGTTGACAAAAAAAAAATTTGTTGAGTTTAGGAAAAGAACACAGGGAAAGGCTTCAGTAACAAAACAGTGACAAAAACACGGAAAATAATGACTAAAACACGCTTACGACAACAACAAATGGTTGGGTTAAGGAAAGAAACATTGGGTAAGGCTTATTAAAAACTAAAACTTTAAAAACAAAAACGGCAAAAAACGGCCGAAAAATCGCCACCCACCACCCCAACCTACCTCCTTACCCAATCCCCCGTTCCTTTATACTACTCGCTACGGCGGAAATTGACTCGCAATGTAGGCCAATGGCGGCCAATTTGCGTTGATATACACGCAAAAATGCGATTATGCGTCTTGATTAGGGGTGGGAGATATTGACAAAAATTAATATCTCTATATTTTTTTCAATATCTCGATATCGATATTCAGACGATATTTTTGAAATCCTTCTAGAAGTTAAAAGAAGTCCTGTTCGGAGGCTATTTCAGTGGTTCTCTTGGGGAAATGTACAAGCAAGATGAAATCCTAACAATAAACAAAGGGCTCTGTTCTGTAACATATTGTACACAACCATGTCCTTATTGGAAGCAGTCCTGGAGCTGGGACAGGGCCGGTCAGACTAGGTTCTGATAGTCCTTCTGACCGGGATTTATGCTGGGATCAGGAGTTGGATGTGATCTGACTGGCCCAGGTGAGGGAGAGGTGCAGTTCTGTGTGCTTTTTTGATGTTAGAGAATACATGGTCTAGTGTGTTCTTCCCTCTAGTAACACAATCTACATGCTGAGAGAAAGCTGGAGGGGAACAGACTTTAAGGACGCCTTGTAAAAGTCCCCTGTATCCCGTATCCAGGTGATCGCGCTGCAGTTTGTTCACTATGGTTAGCAGTGAACCAAACTTTCGCTAACGTTAGCATCGGGGGCTATGTAGACGGCAGTGTGCTGTTTTCGTAGTAAATAAAATGGTCAGTATATTACCGACATGGCTGGGCAACGATCCTGCTGTTGTTACTCCATTCATTGTTCACATAAATGCAGTCCTCCGCCTCTGGCCGGGCCGGAGTTATGTTCTCATTCTGCCGGTAGATAGCTAGCTCGGCGTGCTAGCGCCGACAACAAGCTGGAGGGGCTCGGTCAGGCTATTTCCTCCGGGACGTTATGAGCCGCCTGGAAGGCTCTCGTAACGGCTGTGTTGTATCGTAGTCCTGTATTGATTAGTTCAGTGTGGCTGTACGTACTTGTATAAATATACACCGACAGGAGAGCCGCTGCAGAGTCGCGCACCGCCATCTTTGTTGACATGAGTGAACGTTATAACGCGCAAGGTAAGAACTAGCAGCTTACTCTCGTGCGGGACGATCGTGATTTTGTACAAAAAAATACAGTCAAACCCCTACAGTATTAAAATCGCTACATATAATTGTTTAGAAGGTTATAGTGTGCGCTATTTGTTTTCTCTTTAACTTCCTTCAGCTCTTTTCATGTTTGGGGGGTCGGATTGTACAAATTATGAAATATTCGATATCCCAATTTTGCATATCGTCCAGACAACAATTTGGATATTATCGTCTAAACGATATATCGCCCACCTCTAGTCTTGATAACACGCCAAAACGGAATACAAATTGGCGTTTCATACATACGCCAATTCATGAGATCAGTCTGCAAATCATAACATAATTTATCTCAGGACACTTTACAGATAGAGTAGGTCCAGACCACACTTACAAAGACCCAACAATTCCCACAAGATCAAGCATTTGGTGTGAGAGTGGCGAGGAAAAATTCCTTCTAACTATCTATCTATCCATCCATCCATCCATCCATCCATCCGTCCATTCATCCATTCATCCATTCATCCACTCATTCTTAGCAGTGATGGTGTAAGATATTTTGCAACATGTCACGAAACTGAATGGGAATCACCATCATGCAGCTGCAAGGCCAAACAGGTAAAAGTGGTCACCTAAAATAATTCATCCCACAAGCTCTCAGTTTCCTGTTAAGCAGAGAATCACATGCGTGAATATGTTGCCATCTGTGTTACTATTTTTGTTGTTTTAGTTCAGAGCGATACTTTTGGCACACTCAATCTCAAGACATTGGGACATTGAGGACCAAACTCTACAGACAATACAGCTGAACATCATGGATCAACAGATGGATATCTACGTCAATGAAGAGGGACCATTTGGTTATTCTGGCAAAAGGAAGAGTTTGGCAAAAAGTTCGGAAAATATTTATCAAAGTCTGGAGCCAAACAGAACTGGACCTGCACTCTCAGGTAAGGAACACATGCTATAATAGGATGTTGACTGCAGGTTCATGCGAATGCGTGGATATTCTTTATACACAAATACAGAAAAGATCATGTTTTCTAAAAGAAAGACTAACATCTTTGAACAATAATGTGGAGGGTCAAGAGAATGGAGGAAAGTCTGGTTTGCTGCAGGGTTAGGGTTCAAAATTAACGTTTTCATCCACCAGCCAAATGATTAGTAAATGTTAAATTTTTACCAGCCACTCAATAGATTACAATGTTTTTTTTTGGCTGGTGAGTGAAACAAATCGACCAGCCACTTGCATATTTTACCAGCATTTGGTTGGTAAATGATGCTAATTTTGAATACTGCATGTTCGGCTCATACAGAAAATGAGCCAAACAAAGTTGTCACTCATCTGGTGAGAGTGCAGTGCTTTTCTACGCTGTGACATGAGCGTGTAAATGAAAAGTGAAGTTGTTCAATTTTACTAATTAAGTGTGTAACTTGCTTGCTAGGGGCATCAGTTCTCAGTTCAGCATCATCTGTATTAGAGAAATAGTCACTTTATCAGATGTTTAAAGTGAAAAAAATAGCCTTGCCAGCGTACTTACTGGAGTTCTACAACTACACATATCCTATATACCAGTCCTTCCAGAAAAATGCGGAGTTTTTTTGTGATTGTTGCGATTTATGCAATGAAATTGCGGGAACTTGCAAAAATTGTGTGAAGCATAATCGCACAAGAGCAGCCATTTTCCCCTGTTGCCATGGGAACGTTATGAAGTAACGTTATGAAGTAACGTAATTATATGAGAGGCCGTATAGGAAGTAATTCATACTTCTGTCTTACACACACTATCATAATCTTGCATATACACCACTATACTCATACACACACACTATTAGAGAGAAGGATAGATACATTTTCTAAGATGGCGGCTGCCTGCTGAGATTCAGCGCAACACTCTCCCAAAACGCTCAAATAAACCTTGGTACGTGTGACAAGACTGTTATGTAAAGAAGGATAATTTCAGTTAAACCTATATCTTGTCAATGCGAGAAACAAGACAGTCGTTTGCAGCCAAACAACACATTATGATGGAAGTAAACAAGCAGCTGGGTGAAACCAACGCGGCCTTGACTCAGGTTATTGATGATTTAATGGCCAAATACTTCAAAGAGGCCGACGTGAAAGCCGAATCACGCTTTAACAGGCTTGAGAAACGCATTGATAGTATGCATTCAACTTTATCCAAGCACACGGAGGAAATACGGATAATACGCTCAGAAACAACCCAGTTAAAAGAGCGTGTGAGTGAAGCTGAACAAACTGTCTCGCAGTGTGTGGAAACAATGCACAAATATCAAGGAAAACTCACAGAAATGGAGGATCGCGCACGAAGAGACAATCTGCTTATATTTAATCTAAAAGAAGGAGTTGAAGGTGCAAATGCTCTGGATTACCTGCGAGAGCACCATCCCAGGTGGTTTCCTGCTCTCGCTGACACCTGCCCGGAGCTGATGCGATGTCACCGGCTTGGACACCTGCCTGAGCGAGGAACTGGGAGTGAGCTGCGGAGACCACAGCCGCTGATTGTTAGATGTCTCCGGTATACTGACAGGGATCGTATTCTCGAAGAATCCAGGAAAGATCGCTCTGAAGTGGCAAATATTCAACTTCAGTTTGCAGCGGACTACAGCGAGGCCACTTCAAAGCGTCGTAAATTATGCTACAAGGTGATGCATGAAGCCCGTATAAAGGGGTTTCAGGCTTTCCTTCTGTACCCCGCGCAGGGGCGGATTGGCCATCGGGAATACCGGGAACAATCCCGAACGGCCGGTCCATTTCAGGCCGAACCGGGGGTTAATACTTTTTTTTACATTTTTCAATACATTTTTTCTTTTTTTTCTTTCATACGCGACCGGCCTGGCCGGCTGTTCAGCTGCAGCGGAGCGCTGTGTCTGTGTGTGTTTCAGACCAGGCCAAACCAATATTTTCAATATTGAGGGGGGATACGAGCGGCCCCTCCTAACTTGGACTGATCCGCGTTTTTCCTGACATCTGATTGGCTCAAACTTAAGGCGCCGAAAAAAGAGTTTACTTTCAGTCAGGTTTGGATCTTATATACTGTCTATGGTTTGGATTTGGTGATGTGAGGTAGGACAGTTTTAGGTTTTTAGGAGTTTTTTAGGCCTGTATACCTGAGTTGTTTCTGTCTCCAAATTTTTGCTTTGATAAGCTAATTGTTATTATTTTCTATTGTTGCACACATACACTCTCATCAGGAGGAGAGAGGAGGAGGAGCAGCAGGAGAGAAGAGGAAGAGAAGGAAACAGACAGGTAGAGGGGCAGTGGGCAGTGTGCAGGGCTGGGTAGGCAATCATCTTAGGCATAGCAATCAATCAGATATTTACATATAGGATAAAATGCCAATAGTTCCACATACTAGATAATAACTTGACTGAAGCACAGATTGAATTAGAAAATGTTTTATTCTTAGTCATATTTATAACTGATGTTCTTCTCATGCATATGATATGTAGCTGTACAATCAGTAAGCAGAGGCAGGGTCCATCACTCTCCAACCGACTGTGCACATGACATGCTGGTAGTTAGCAGTATACTGTGATGTGTTCAAGATTAGGTTTTGCTGACCTGGTTGTGTTCAGTGCAGTGGTGACTTGCTTATACAACCTGAGGAGGCACGTGTCATCCTAAAGTTTCTTGAAGGTCTTCTGCGTAATCTGATTCTCTTTATACCATAAAAACACGATTAGAATTAAAATAACTGCAAAAAATCCTTCTGCTCGTGCACCAAGGGCACTCGCGTAAAAGGCCTCTACATCTTAAAGTCCCGGGCTGAATTTCAGTCCCAGTACGGCCCTGACCCCGCGACAATAAAACTTACCAAAGGGAAAGACAATCATTTATTTCAAGACGCAAGTAAGGCTGAGCTTTTCATTTCAACTATAGAGGATTAAAGTAACTCCAGCGCAGTGACTTGGTAAGGCTGCTATGAGGCAATTTTGTTGGACTTTTTTTCTCGAGCTTATGAATTTTTGAGAATTTATTTTTTTGTTGTTGATTTGGTTTGTCATAATGATTGTCACTTTGATAAAGTTCTTGGGAGAGTGGATCTATTATGAGCGCTGACTTATTTTATGTATGGGGGGGGGGCGGTGGAAGCTGGGAGGGGGGTGGGATGAGTGGGGGAAGAGGGGGGAAGGGAATGTTCAATCACCAATATTTTGTTTTCCTATCTTTTGAATACATCTTTGGATATATGGAGATTTTTAGTTGTTATTATTTAAAACTAGATAAGTATAACACTGACAAGATTTGATACTAGAGAGCAAAGCATGCATGATTTTGATAAAGACCTGGACCCTGATAGCCATGGGTTGAATGAAACAGGTGACACCTCTAAATATTATACTGACTATGAATTTAATTTAAATGTTAATTTAAGGGACAATCTGTCGCTTGTTCATTTCAACATCAGAAGTCTTTATGCAAATTTCAACAAAATGAAGGATTATATCACTACATTTACAAGTCGATTCAATATAATAGCACTTTCTGAAACATGGATTAGTAATGAAAAGGGAGTAGACTTTGAACTAGAAGGATACAAGTTATATTACGTAAATAGATCAGAAAAAAGAGGAGGAGGTGTGGCATTTTATGCTGACAGTCATTTGAAATGCAAACTTGTTGAAAAAATGTCTATTGCAATCGAGGGAATCTTTGAATGTGTAGCTGTTGAAATTGATATGGGAAAAAACAGGAATGTGATTGTTGCTTGCATTTATAGAGCTCAAGGATCCAAAATAGATGTTTTTCAGGACAAATTTGAGCAATTACTTGATACACAGAATAACCAGAAAACACTTTTAATAAGTGGTGATTTCAATATTGATTTTCTTAATCAATCTAAATGTAAGTTTACTTCAGATTTCTTAGATGCATTGCATACAAGATCTCTTTTTTCTTTAATTAGACAGCCTAGCAGAATTACTAGCTCGTGTGCCACATTAATTGATGATATTGTCACAAATGATGTTCAAAAAATTGTTCAAAGTGGATTATTGATAAATGACTTAAGCGATCATTTGCCTGTTTTTACCATATGTGATATGCAACCTGAGATATATAAGAGCTCACATCAGCTTTCATATTTTAGAGTAAGAACCGAGAAAACAATAAATGACTTTAGGAGTGAGCTTTCACAACAGAACTGGTCAGGTGTTTATGTGACCGATGTGAATACAGCATATGAAACTTTTTTAAATATGTATATATCTAGTTATGATAAATGTTGCCCACTAAAGCTGTCAAAGAAATCCCCTAAAAATGATAAACCTTGGATGACATTAGGATTAATTAAAGCATGTAAAAAGAAAAACAGATTGTATAAAGACTTTGTAAAAAAAATGGGACACCTAATTGTGAAGCCAAATATAAAGCATACAAAAATAAATTGAGGACAATTTTAAGAGAAACCAAAAGGGATTATTACAATAAACAATTGAAAGATAAAAAGGAAATATGAAAACAACATGGAAAATATTAAATAATATAATAAAACCAAACTCACAACATATTAAGTTTCCTGAATATTTTGTGTACAATGAAACTGTTATGAACAATAGCATAGATGTGGCCAATGAATTTAACTCATTTTTTATTAATATTGGGGAGAACATTGCCAAATCAATTGATATATCTAACCAAAGGCAAAATGCTACCTGTAGAATGGAAAGTAGAATAATGCAGTCCATGTTCCTGGGTGAGGTTAAGGAAAATGAAATTGCGTCTATTGTTAGCAAATGTGAAAATAAAACATCTACTGATAGTGATGGACTGGACATGACCATTGTAAAAAGGACCATTGACTGCATTATTAATCCTCTGACTTTTATTTTTAATTTGTCTATACATTCGGGTGTTTTTCCTGAGAAAATGAAGGTCGCCAAAGTCGTTCCACTTTTCAAAAAGGGAGATGTACATCACTTTAATAATTATAGACCAGTGTCATTGCTCTCTCAGTTTTCTAAAATCCTCGAAAAGTGGTTTTCTCAAAAAACTAAATATTTTTTTAGAAAAACATAGATTAATTGCTGAAAAACAATATGGCTTTAGAGCAACAAGATCATCAGCTTTGGCATTAATTGAACTCATAGAAAAAAATTACATCTGCAACTGAGAATAAGCAACACACAGTGGGGGTCTTCATCGACTTAAGCAAAGCATTCGACACCATAAATCATAGTCTGCTATTGTCAAAATCATACAATTATGGCATTAGGGGTCTAGCTCATAAATGGCTCAAAAGTTATCTCAGCAATCGACAACAGTTTGTTCAAATTAATGGTCAAAAATCTGAGTTAAAAGATATAATATGTGGAGTATGACAAGGGTCCGTTTTAGGCCCATTACTTTTTATTTTGTTCATTAATGACCTCTGCGAAGTGTCTAAGGTAGTACAGTTTTTGATGTTTGCCGATGATACCAACATTTTTTATTCTGGAAATAATCTGTCAGAAATTATAGAAAAGATAAATTCAGAAATGGGAAAAATTAAGAAATGGTTTGACAAAAATAAATTATGTTTAAATTGGGAAAAAACAAAATACATGATTTTTGGTAATTGTAAAAAGAATGAAAATGTAAGAATAGCAATTGAAGGAATTGATATTGAAAGAGTTAATGAGATAACATTTTTAGGTGTTATTTTGGACGATAAATTGAATTGGAAAGAACACAGTTTATATTTAGAGTAAAGTTTGTAAAAGCATTGGGGTCTTGTATAAAGTTAAAGATGTTTTAGATTATTCAACGTTGCTTATGTTGTACAATTCCCTAATACTCCCATATTTTGGATACTGCATAGAAGTTTGGGGTAATACATACCCTACTAACACAAAAC
This sequence comes from Perca schrenkii, assembly GCA_025617405.1. Taxonomy (NCBI): domain Eukaryota; kingdom Metazoa; phylum Chordata; class Actinopteri; order Perciformes; family Percidae; genus Perca; species Perca schrenkii. The sequence continues at coordinate 113 of JABUOV010000109.1, read as the reverse complement.
CTCTGTTTTTGTTACAGAAAAAAACATTAAGGATTATTAATAAGACAGGCTACAGAGAACACACTAATAGTTTATTTATAAAATCTGGACTTCTAAAATTCAAAGACTTGGTT
>JABUOV010000108.1:52500-115000 GCA_025617405.1 Perca schrenkii | reverse complement strand
GAAAACGATCACCCTGGAATATGATATAGGCCACATTTAAAAAGGTCATGTGGTAACAGCCAAACAAAAAATCGGATCTGAGCAAAACTTAATCTGAATTAAGCATTAAGATTTGCGGTGTGAACGTTGCCCTATACGTTACGCTACTGCCCAACACTGCTTGCAGTTGCAGTACATGTTTGATTTAGCGCTGTGACGCTGATGCCACAGGTGGCTAATGACGGCTACTTTTTAATTAGCCAGAAGAAGTTGTTGACAAACCTGAAATCAACCCAACTCTAAGGTACAGCTGTTTATAGCAGCCGCAAATTGTGAACCTGAAATGTCCTGTCTGTAGAAATATGTGTAAAGGAGTTCATTTTAAAGCTGAGGTAGCAGCCTAAATTCCTCCTTAATCTGACCAATGAACAGTCAGGTGAATATAGGCTGAGAAACAGGAGATGTGACGCTAAACCGTCCTCGTCACCGTTTGCTCAGTGCCATTAAATTGTATTTACAGGACGCAGAAGTTTTCTACCTGCAAGTTATTGTAGACAAACATAGTGATTGATTTCTAATCCAGGTGTGTGTGTGTGTGTGTGTGTTTGTTTAGGTGATCTACGCGGTTCAGAGGCACAACAGGACTCGTGTCCAGTGGCAGATCCTTCTGCAGCAGGCCATCCACCTGGAGGACGTGGCCAAGAATGAGACCAGCTCAGCGCACCAGTTCGTCCACAGCTTCCCGTCCTCTGAGCCGGCCGGCTGGTTCAGCAGATACGTGTACACGCCCACTGCTGGTGAGTCTGACTGCCCAGTCTGTCATTTCAACTTAACCTTGTTTTCATCATAACCTTCCATTTAATTCGCTATAACCCATCAGTAGGGATGCAGCCAAAAAGTCACTGTTAATGTATCGTAAAGGCTCTGCTAGAGCTCCAGGACTTTACCAATTAACTGCATTATAGGTATTGATAACACTGTGTACGAGATGAAGGCAGCCATTAATACAACATAAAAATCTAAAGACCGTTCATGTATGAATGCATTATCCTGATAATCGTGAAACCATGATGATTCCTCAGACTAAAATCATACCAACACAATCTCTAATCGTTGCATCCCTAGCCATCAGTTCACAGGAGCAGTGAGAAAGGGACAGTTTTTGATCTTTAGTTTTATTTAGTTTAGTTTTTATGAGTTTAGTTCACCTCGTTTAGTTTAGTTCACCTTTAGTGCACCTCGCATAGAAGCACAGAAACATTAAAATGATCATATGAAACAACTGCACACAGGCTCAACAAGAGTTCAACATACTTTTGAACTCATTCAGTCTTACTTTAAGCTTTAGATCAATCTGGAGATGTAGAAACAGTAATGTGATGTATGTGCAGTGTGCTGAAACTGTGTCTGTGTGTGTACAGAGTGGTACTGGGAGTGCTTCCTGAAGTGCTGGTTCTACCGGCTGCTGTCGGTGGTCCTGACCCTGTTCAGCGTGGCCGTGGTCTGGTCCGAGTGCACCTTCTTCAGCACCCGTCCTGTCCTCTCTCTGTTCGCTGTGTTCATCCAGCTGGCCGAGAGAGACTACAACTACCTGTACATCGAGGTGAGTACCATACGTAAGGAAGGTGAATAAGAAACGTGAGAGAAAAGGAGTAAAAGAATGGAACAATAATCCCATACAGTATGGTCTCCTCTTGTTTCTGACCTCTCTGGGTGTTAAAACACTGACAGATCTGAAGTATTTGTCTCTCTGGTTTGTGATGACACCTTTGTCCACCAGATGGCGTGCTTCGTCACCATCTTCTTCCTGTGTACCTGCGTTTACTCCACTGTGTTCCGCATTCGGGTCTTCAACTACTACTACCTGGCCTCCCATCACCAGACTGACGCCTACAGCCTGCAGTTCAGTGGCATGTGAGTCGCAGGAAGTTAGATATAATACTGTATATGTATATAAATACATATATATGTATGTATAGGGATGTGATTCTCTCTGGACCCTCTGAACTTGTAAAAGCTCAGATACAATACTACAATACTGATCCTGGGACTACTTTAACATGTCTAAACTAGAAGAAATGTAATCTACTGCAAGCTGTAACTGATTACTGCAACCTTGTAAAATCTTTTTAATTTGTAGGTTTCCTTTTCTCTTGTGAGTGTGTGTTTTTACAGGGATACAGTGGGGTTTTAGAAGTATATGTAAATGTTTGAGAACCCAATAAAACATGAATATAATATTCAGGAAAGATCTTCTGCGTATGCAGCCTCAGAGAGGAGACAGAGGAGCAGGAACTGATGATGTGTGGCTGTATAGGGTTATGTAAAGTGATTCAAGTCATAGTTCATTGTCATTCAAACATTTTAAGACATAAGGGAAGGAAATGTTGTTCCCAGGTCCAGCAGCATACAGTGCTTTGGCTGAAATAGACCCTCTAAATAATAAATCAAATCTATAATAATAGAAGTCATAGTTTAAACCGAGCAGCACGTTAAAAGAATAGTGCATCGATAACCGCATGTTAGAACCAAAGTGAGGTGCAGAACGTATAAGAACTGATCTCTGATGCAGACTGTTGGACCTGCAGGTTGTTCTGTCGTCTGACGCCTCCTCTGTGTCTCAACTTCCTGGGTTTGATCCACATGGACTCGGCCATCTCTCACCAGCAGAAGGAGCAGACGGCCTACACCTCTGTGAGTCGGCTGCACTAACACCATCTCTGTAGAATAGAATGAAATATCTTTTATTGTCATTGGACAGCAGCTGTCCGACGAAATCTTTCCGCAACTCACCCTCAGTGGTACACAGATACAATGACAGTATAAAGGCAAAAGACACAGAATAAAAACTATAAATATAGTAAATACAATAATAAAAGTCAGATATTGCACATTTGTGTTTGCAGAAAGACTGCTATTGCACCATTAGTTGTTAGTGTTCAGTTATTTTATGGCACATGGGTAAAAACTGTTCATAAGTCTGGATGTGAGGGCCTTCATGGACCTGGATCGCCTCCACAGAGCATCGGTAGAAGGACAGCAGCAGTAAGTGGTCCACAGTGTGCAGGATAAGCTGTCTGACTGTGTTTGTGTTTCAGATCATGGGATCGATGCGTGTCCTCTCTTTTATCGCTAACGGCTTCTACATCTACTACCCCATGCTGATAGTCATCCTCTGTATCGCCACCTACTTCAGGTCAGTTTAAACTCTCTAAACACTCTCACGTTTCCCCTCACGAGAGGATTTAGGGCTCCATTTTCATTTGGCTTTTTGTTGGAGTAGACAAGAACTGCAGCGCCTTAAGTTAAGTTAAAGTTTCAAGTCTTTATTCGTCACATACATAATTACAGGAGCGGTCATTGTTCTCAGGCTCCAATATAGCGATTACTTTGTCCATCAGGTGTTTGGTCTTTCAAATGTTAGAAAATTGTGAAAAATGTGGATTAATGTTTCCCAAAAAGCCCAAAATAACGTCCTCAAATGTCTTGTTTAGTCCACAACTCAAAGATCTTCAGTTTCCTGTCCCAGAGGAGAGAAGAAACTAGAACATATTCACATTTAACAAGCTGACATCACACAAGTTACCTGTTTTATCATAAAAAATGACTCAAACTGATTATCACAATAGTTGACAAGCAATCGATTAATCTTTGCAGCTCTAGTTTGAATTTAAAACCCCGGCAGCAGAGGATCTAAGAGGCCTTGATAGATAATAAAACCACAGAGAAATTAGTAATGTAGGCCAGTCCCCAACCATGAAGAGCCTTTTAACAAGTAGCACAACTTTAAATCCTCAATCCTCAAAGACACTGGGAGCTCAAACTTTCTTGTTTCATTGTAGTTCAAGTTCAAGTTCATTTATTTATATAGTACATTTAAACAGCCGCTAGACAGACCAAAGTGCTTTACAGAGCAAGCATATAAAAAACATAAAACCAGCAAGACAAAGCAAAAACACGGAATAAAAACAACAAAGCTAAGAGAAACCTTAAAACACCAACTTAAGTATACAAAAGAAGGACCATCCTAAAGAGGAAATCAATACACTAGTTGGAACATTACAATTATCCAATCATATAAACAGGGTTATCAAACAACCTGTTATTGTGTCTATAGTATTTAAGACCTGCTGCTCTGTGCTGGTAGTTACATCATCAGAGAGAGTGAAGAGTTGACAAAGTGATTATGAACTCTGTCCTCAGTTTGGGGACTCGCTGTCTGAACCTTCTGGGCTTCCAGCAGTTTGTGGGCGACAGTGAGATGACGTCTGACCTGATCGACGAGGGCAAGGAGCTGATCCGCCGAGGTAACCAGCAGGGCCACACACACTCTCTGGACGCACAAACTTCAGATTTTTCAATAGTTTCTCAATGTTTTTGTCATTTTATTCATTTTTTTCGCTTTTTCCAATGGTTTTTTTCTCACTTTTTTCCAATTTAAAAAAGGCACCTTTTCTGATTTCTTTGGTAACTTTTTTTCAGCGTTTAAAGCGCCCATATTATGCTCATTTTCAGGTTCATAACTGTATTTTAAAGTTGTATCAGAATAGGTTTACATGGTTTAATTTTCAAAAAACACCATATTTTTGTTGTACTGCACAGCTCTCTCTCACTGCTGCAGCTCCTCTTTTCACCTGGTTTCTGTTTTAGCTACAGAGTGAGACCTCTTCTCATCTTCTTCTTCTGTACTATCTTTGATTGCACTCGCACATGCTCAGTAGCTCAGATGTAGAGCATGTCAGCTAGCTAACTCTAGAGACAGTAAAAGAAAGCCTGTTTCTCCAACTTTGGTCAGTTACAAGCAGGATTAGCTGGGAGACTTCTAAACCAGGGAGCACATGGAAGTAGTTCTTTCTGTAGATTATGGTGAACTTGTGTGTGTTGTAGCAGTGCTTTGCTATTGAGAACGACGTAGCATGCTAGCGTTAGCATGCTAATGCTAACGCTACGAGCTAACGGTTGTGGTTAGCCAGCTCATTTCGGACTGTGACGTCACAGTCCGAGCCGATTTTGCTCGCAGCTCACTAGGAGACTGAAAGCAGGACACATTCAGAAACCGTATCTCACTCAAAACAGCATGGATGGATTTTTTTCAAAGTTTGTATGTGTGTGGAAGCACCAGAGACACAAAAGAACACCCCAAATCCCAGAAAAAGTGATTTTTTCATAATATGGGCACTTTAAAAAAAAGATTATTTTTTTCTGCTTTTTTGTAGCTTTTTCCAACATTTGTCACTTTTGTCAACGTTCTTTTGTCATAGTTCTGATATCAAAAGTTTTTGTAAATGGGTACAAAAAAAAAAGTCAAATTAATTGAGCTACTCTGCAATTTTTCCACGCACCCCCTGGCAAGAGCAGAAGTGCCCGAGGGGTACAGGTTCCCTGGTTGAGAATCACTGCCATGCATCACAGATAGCACTGTGCTAACAGTCTCAGCAGCGTGTAGCCTCTTACACTCTCAATCTGTTTGTTTTCACAGAGAAAAGGAAGCGGCAGAGGATTGAAGATGGCGAGAACAGACGCAGAGTGAGTAAAAAACACCGATCCAGCTCAGACCTCCTCCACAGCTACACTATAGACTCTACTTTCATATGAAGAAATAAAACGGGCAGAATGGCAGTGGTGGCCTAGTGGTTAAAGAAGCGAGCTTGTGGGGGAGGTCGCCGGTTCAATCCCAACCCTAATAATACTTGAAATGTTGTGTTTGCATTTAGGTGTTAGACACACTTGAATGATCCCAGCTGCAGCCGAATGGTTTCAGAAGTCACAGAAAGAGTTAAATGGAGGTCAGCTGTGTTTCGTGTGTGTGTGTGTGTGTGTGTGTGTGTGTGTGTGTGTGTGTGTGTGTGTGTGTGTGTGTGTGTGTGTGTGTTGCAGGAGTGGAAGGAGCGCTATGGAAACCAGAGAGAAGACTACACGGCGAGGAACAGGGGCAGTCACGAGATGAAGGAGACCAGTTACTCAGACACAGTGGCAACCAGCAACAACAGACGTACGTCTAACTAAACTCCGCTAAACTACTCTGGGTTAAAGCTGCACTATAAATTTTATTCTTGTTTTAATTTGTTTATTAATGTTTTAAAATTGTTTTTAAATTGTTTTCTAACTGCTCTTTAATGTTTTATGTAAAGCACTTTGAATTGCCCTGTTGCTGAAATGTGCTATACAAATAAAGCTGCCTTGCCTTGCCTTGCCTTAAAGGGACAGATGAGATGTTTACAAGTCTGCTTGTATGAACTACTTCTCCATTGCCGCTGAATATTTTCAGCGCCTTCCCTCGCTGTCAGAATGACCTTTACTTTACTCTCACCTTTACTTAGGGAACTGAAGCCGTTATCTCTGCTCTCTTCACACCCACCAGACTCCTTTGCAAAAAAATCAGTAATTTTACCTCGCAGACAGCGAGTTGCTGCTCTACCTCTGCCTCCATAGCCTTGGTTATATCTTAACCATTTCAAAATACTGAAGTCACACAATAAGACAAACAAAAACCAAACAAGGCAGCGATAGAACTACTCTTGTGTTCTGGAACGTAAAATGACTAAAGCTGCAAAGATGAATGGATTAGTGGTCAACTATTAATTTAATCTCCAATTATTCTAACTGATTAACCCTTTGACCGTTGGCATAATTTACAGGGGGGATGCGTTACAACCCCCTACAATAATTAAAACTGGCCAGTGCAACCCCCCCCCCCCAAATGTCTCATCATCATAAACATTTGCACCATAACTTGATGCAAAAAAAGCACAAATTTTGCAGAAAAATTCACCAGAATGCAGGAAATTAAGTGTTTGATAAGATCAAAATTTTTTCAGCCCCACCAATGTTGAACCCAAAGTTCCACCCTTGGCTTTGGGAAACACTGATCTACATTTTAGAGACACAACTACTCATCCATCCATCCAGAACATAATCCACGGTGAAAACAATCCGTAGTTACAGCCCTAAAAATTATAGTTTTTGTTAAAGGAGACTGAAAACCAGTCAGTATCTGGTTAGGGTTCATCTCTCTCTCTCTCTCTCTTATTGTGTCCAGCCTAAGTCACACCTGTGCAATAATCCTGCTGTCTAATCAGCATCTTGATATGCCACACCTGTGAGGTGGATGGATTATCTCTGTAAAGGAGAAGTGTTCACTAACACAGATTTAGACATATTTGTGAACAATATTTGAGAGAAATAAGCCTTTTGTGTCCATAGAAAAAGTCTTAGATCTTTGAGTTCAGCTCATAAAAAATGGGGGCAAAAACAAAAGTGTTGCGTTTATAATTTAGTTCAGTATAGATATAGAGCTTCTGTTCCTCAAACTATCCCTTTAAATCTGTAGAGAAAGAGCTAGTTATTGATTGGTGCTGACAGCTGCTGTCTGTTGAACAGAGGCGAAATATTCTCGCTCTGGGAGTCGGTCGGAGAGAGACTGCATCGAGCTGCTGCAGGACGCCGAACCGTTAGACTTCAACGCTGAGACTCTGACAGACGACCCTCTGGAGGCCGAGCCCGGCAGGTAAACACTCCACCCTGATCAAATATTCACACTGCTGTTCATCCTTTCTTCAGTAATAACTATCTGAACTGTTCAATTCAGAGTTTCCACGTGTCCTTCTGATCATCTGAATTTTAGGTGTTAAAAAACGTGAAACTGTGAAACAGTTTGGTTAGGTTTAGGAACAAAAACTATGATGTTAAGTTTAGAAAAAGATCATGGTTTTGGGAGGGCAGGTCAAGTTATTTTAACTTGATATAAGAGTCGTAACTACGGTATGTACATAGTGACGTCGTGTATGTATGCATGGAAGGGAAGTAACGTCTGATTTGAACCCAAACCACCATCTTTTTATCAACTTAACTCGGTAGTTTTGGTGCCTAAACCTGACCAAACTGGGACCGTTTCTCAGCGTTAACGGTGTGTTTAAAACTGCGACTGTTAAGTTTAAATATGCAGACCCAAACCCTTCTGTGGGTCGGATTAGAAACAAAGTACCTCTGTGGTCGTCTGGTTTGGAGGATTTGTTGGTTTCAAACCATGTTCCCTGATTCTGACATCGTGTGGAAAAGACAAGACATCTTAAATTTTGTGATTTGGATCGACAGATTTAATTTCATCTTAAATCTTCATATTTTCCTTTGTATCTTTGTACTTTTTTCCTCAGTATGGACGTGAAATAGGTCTTGAATTGTGTTCATAAAAGTCTTAACACTTGTGTGCTCTTCCCGTCGACCATTAACTTTTTGTCCTTATGAGTCAAAATTGAAAAGTAGTTTTTAACGTTTTTGTCACTTTTTTACAAAGCTTTTGTATATTCATGGTCAATAAAACTAATTTATGTGACATTATACCTATTTTTTTTGTTAAAAAAAGCTGAAATTATCAATTATTTTGACTAATAGTTCAGATCAGAGGATGTGGAGTGGATCACAGTTTTTGTCAAAGTTTCTTCAGGATATACTGTTTTGAAACCATTTAAACATTGTTTTAAATGGTATTAAATTGAAAAAAATACCCATAATTCAATGAAAGTAATCATCAATTTTAGATTCTATGTTAATTTTGGGAAATTTGGATGAAAGAAATCCATATTTGTGATATAAAAAACTTTGAAAACGGGTCAAATTTGCCCCTAGGACAACTCAAGGGTTAAAAAGTCTAACATTTAACCTGTTGAAAGCTGCAGAAACCTGATTTTGTTATCGTGCTCTTGTTCTCAGACATGCAGGGGGACGATATCTGTCCATGTCATCGTCTCGGAGCCGAATATTCGACGACGTCTGACGGCAAGAATAAATGTGAAGCGGAGCCATAAATAAAACTGAACAGGACCTCCATCTCACGGCTCACTGGCTGCTTCATCATCTCCCACCATGCATGGTAATCAAAAACAGGTCACACTTATCCAGGAAGTCTTTCTGGAAACATCTCTGCATCAGGTTTCACGTCCAGCTTGGCTGCAGGCGAATCAAGGCACTTTTTGAAGGAATATTAATGCTATAAAAGTTACATAACCTCTCCGATATGAATGCAGACAGACACTGAATGAGTTTGCGCTGCATGTCATGACGGCATGAGTCTGCAGCGGCTGCATGTCGACACGTCACTTTAACAGAAGCTTCAACGAAGGTCCATCAAGTAGTTTATTTATACGTTGTAGATATGTCTATTGATAAAGCCGGTTAATACCGGATCGATATCTGTGTCTGATGGGCTGCTGGTTTAATCTGAACTTGATCTGAATGTCTTGACTCATTTAACCCTGATCACGTAAGAAATCTTTATTTGTAATAATCTGAATCTTAAAATCAACTGGATGTAATCACTACTGAATATTTAATGTTGGGGTAATAAGAAAAGGGTCTCATTTAAAGTTTGAGTATTTTACTTTGAAAGCTGTGATTTTGCCTCTGGGAGCAACGGACGATACTCCTGGAGTCATTAGCCGTGTTTCCATTCACATATTTTCTTGCACATTTTGCACAATTATCACATTAGAAAAGCTGGATCAAAACACGACCATTTTAATAAACCCTTTAACCGACTAGTGTTTCTGGTGCCGACTATTGAGGGGAGCAACGTTTAATAGACTAATCCAAAGTCTCTTTAACATGTTTAATAGACTAATCCAAAGTCTCTTTAACATGTTTAATAGACTAATCCAAAGTCTCTTTAACATGTTTAATAGACTAATCCAAAGTCTTTTTAACATGTTTCTCTTTGTTCTTCTACTAGAGATAAAAACTCTGCACCAAGATCACTTTGGGATCAAAACTCAAACACTTAAAACCCAAAAGGTAGCGCTGGAGATGGAGCCTTAAAGGGTAACCTTACTTTAAAAAAGAAACAGATCTATGTTAGGCCTCAAAATAAAAAAATAAAGTTTGGTTCCTGTTGGTTGTCAGTTGAGGTCATGGGTCGGTAAGGAATTTATTTTATTTTTCTATTTTTTTCCCAGTGGCAGCAAGGGATAGATAGGATATTTATTTATTTATTTTAATTTTCCTTTACAGTAGCGATGGATACTCTATCTTTTCATAACCTAGCCTACCTGTACTACATGTACAGTTGTTGCTTAGTAAATTGAAAACATGGTGAGGTTTTTTTCAAGGCCTGGGTTTCAATACAGTTGAAGTTGTCATTAGCTTCACTGCTGTTAGCCACGTCCTTCTCTGCTGTTAGCCACGTCCTTCTCTGCTGTTAGCCACGTCCTTCCCTGCTGTTAGCCCCCCCCATGAGCCCCAGGGACTTGCTGTAACGTTAGAGCACTCTAAAGAGGGTTTACCTTTCATTTGATCGGGTTTGTTAGCTACATTGCCATCCTTTTGACCGACATTAAACACAACATCTAGTTCCTGAGTGGTTTCCTCTGCCCTGTTTAACGTGTTGAAGCTCCCCGGCAGCACAGTATCGCTGTAGCTGGCCGGTGAGGGCTTCTTGAAGGAGCCGTCCTCACGCTGCTGCTGCTGCCTTAAAACTGGACACGGCAACATTAAGTGGCACTGGGACGACATCAGGTCCTCTTCCAGCATTGCAGTCATCTTGCATCGCAAGAGTAAACCTTTATTTGTGTATTTATTTAATTTGTATTATTTCGTCCCCAAGCTCATAAAATTATTTTGGGTCACACATAAATTGACAGGGTCGGTCTGAAACTGGAACCAAATAATTATTTTTATTTTGTTATGCCTTACATGCATAATTAGGTCAAGTATGTACGCACTGAAGAGAAGTAACCCAACAGATTTGAACCCTAACCACAGTCTTTGTCCAAACTTAACTAAGTAGTTTGGGTGCCTAAACTTGAAACGTCGTAATTCATACTGTAAACTTGACACAGATTGCTTTCAAAGTAAAATACTTTCATCATTTAAAATTCAGTGGACTATAAAAGTATTTAGTAATGATTAAACTTCCGTAACAAATAGCTGTTTATTAGATAGTCATAGTTTGTTAGTGTTGTTATTATTTACCTCCGTACTCCTAAGTGTAATTTAAAACGTGTTTTTCTTTCACAATGTCAGAAACGACATCTGAAGCTGTCGGGTCTTTTGTTTTCTCCACTTCCTGTTAAAATGGTCCCAAATGTGCCATTCTTATAAAACTGTTACCTTCAAGTAAGGCTGTTTCTTTGACCCTCCGTTAACTGTAAATACAAGAAGAAGACGAAGAGAAGTGACCTTTTTAAAGACCATACCTGTGTTTTATGTTTAAACTGGGATGTTGTGGAGCAGCCCAGTCTTACGGCAGTTTGTGAAATGGTCATTTAATCTATTTGATTCGTGTACATAAACACGTTTATCTTGTTTTTTTCATGATGGTCAGCAAGTTTTTTTATAATACCATAACTGTATACAGTGGGACGGTTGGGTTTAGGAAAAGAAGAACGGGACAGTTGGGTTTAGGTAAAGTAGAACGGGACAGTTGGGTTTAGGTAAAGAAGAACAGGACAGTTGGGTTTAGATAAAGAAGAACGGGACAGTTGGGTTTAGGTAAAGAAGAACGGGACAGTTGGGTTTAGATAAAGAAGAACGGGACAGTTGGGTTTAGATAAAGAAGAACGGGACAGTTGGGTTTAGGTAAAGAAGAACGGGACAGTTGGGTTTAGATAAAGAAGAACGGGACAGTTGGGTTTAGATAAAGAAGAACGGGACAGTTGGGTTTAGGTAAAGAAGAACGGGACAGTTGGGTTTAGATAAAGAAGAACGGGACAGTTGGGTTTAGGTAAAGAAGAACGGGACAGTTGGGTTTAGGTAAAGAAGAACGGGACAGTTGGGTTTAGATAAAGAAGAACGGGACAGTTGGGTTTAGATAAAGAAGAACGGGACAGTTGGGTTTAGATAAAGAAGAACGGGACAGTTGGGTTTAGATAAAGAAGAACGGGACAGTTGGGTTTAGATAAAGAAGAACGGGACAGTTGGGTTTAGATAAAGAAGAACGGGACAGTTGGGTTTAGATAAAGAAGAACGGGACAGTTGGGTTTAGGTAAAGAAGAACGGGACAGTTGGGTTTAGGTAAAGAAGAACGGGACAGTTGGGTTTAGATAAAGAAGAACGGGACAGTTGGGTTTAGATAAAGAAGAACGGGACAGTTGGGTTTAGGTAAAGAAGAACGGGACAGTTGGGTTTAGATAAAGAAGAACGGGACAGTTGGGTTTAGATAAAGAAGAACGGGACAGTTGGGTTTAGATAAAGAAGAACGGGACAGTTGGGTTTAGATAAAGAAGAACGGGACAGTTGGGTTTAGGTAAAGAAGAACAGGACAGTTGGGTTTAGATAAAGAAGAACGGGACAGTTGGGTTTAGGGGAAGAAGAACGGGACAGTTGGGTTTAGATAAAGAAGAACGGGACAGTTGGGTTTAGGTAAAGAAGAACGGGACAGTTGGGTTTAGATAAAGAAGAACGGGACAGTTGGGTTTAGATAAAGAAGAACGGGACAGTTGGGTTTAGATAAAGAAGAACGGGACAGTTGGGTTTAGATAAAGAAGAACGGGACAGTTGGGTTTAGATAAAGAAGAACGGGACAGTTGGGTTTAGGTAAAGAAGAACGGGACAGTTGGGTTTAGATAAAGAAGAACGGGACAGTTGGGTTTAGGTAAAGAAGAACGGGACAGTTGGGTTTAGATAAAGAAGAACGGGACAGTTGGGTTTAGATAAAGAAGAACGGGACAGTTGGGTTTAGATAAAGAAGAACGGGACAGTTGGGTTTAGATAAAGAAGAACGGGACAGTTGGGTTTAGATAAAGAAGAACGGGACAGTTGGGTTTAGGTAAAGAAGAACGGGACAGTTGGGTTTAGGAAAAGGGGGCCAGTCCCGGTCTCCTGGGTGAAAGTCCTGTGTTGTTTGACCCATCCACCCCCCCGACCAACCTCCCTATGTGGAATTTCGGCCTTTCATACTACTCTCTACCGTAGTCGCTCTTAATGCTACGTCATCTTCTCATTGAGAATCGTGCTGTGATCATGAAAAGATGCTTCCCATTTAAATACAGTACTTTAAAAAACGTGCTGACCATCATGAAAAAAATCATATAAACGTTTGTGTACACGAATCGAAAGGATTAAATCACGTGACCATTTCACAAACTGCCGTGAGACTGGGTTGTGTGGAGCGAGCTAGAGAGTGATTGAAGAGAGGGAGCACAGAGAGAGGTAGAGGTAGAACGAAGCAGAGAATCAGAGAAATAAAACGCTGTTTTCTCTACTAGAAATGCAGCTGTAGCGAGTATCTCTCTATCACTCTCCTCATTCATATTTCAAGACGCTACAAATGACATCCAGCTACAAAAATGCCTGAAAAGTCAGAAGTTAGAACGGAAGAACAGAGAGTGGTTTCCATGCAGATGATACACTGTCTCGTCTCATTGGTGGAAACTGTCAGCTTTCACAACGCTGCAGACTGTAGCCTAACAAGGAGACTAAAGTTTAAACTCGTCTCGTTGTAAATCTTTGGTCTGGACTGTGCTTTACGTGTTCAGATTGACACCACTCTCATGTCGTGTAAATAGGAAGCTCCAGCCAGCAGTTAGCTCGGTTTAGAAACGGGAAACGTTTACAACCAGATGCTGGCAGGTGGATGTTTGAACCGAGCCATGCGAGCTCTGGGATGTGCCTTTTAAAACGGTTATCTGCAGGGCCACATGGAATTTTTCTGCAGATTTTAAATAAAACAAAAAAAATAACTGAGAAAGTTAACACATTTCCAGCTCAAGTAGATAAAACAGTCTGCTAAGTTCTGCAGATTTTCATTCTGGATCACAGCTAAAAAAAAAAAATCAGCAGATTATGTTTGGGTCTGGTTATTGTTCACATTTGGCATGTTTGATTTGTAGTAGAAAAGATCTGAAGTAAAAACACAGGTGTGGCCCTTTAAATATGTTTAGCATGTAGCGTTAGCGTGGATGCAGAGATCCTGCTGGCAGGTTCAGCTGAGCTTCAGCTCCTTTAAATAAAGTTCATCATGAGGAGGAGACTGACCTGAGAACAGGGACTGTGTGTATATATATGTATGATATCTTTTTTGTATTATATGGGCTAACAGAGAGCGTTAAAGTGACGGTTTGTATTTATTGTGTTGGTAACTCTTCCTCACACTGTATGTTTCCTGATCTCTGATCACACTGCTGATTCTGCTGATGAAGTATTTTATGTTGTGAATATTTATTGATCTCAGCACAGAGTAGTTAGAACCCGTTGATCTCTTATCTTTGTTGTAGTGAATTATTAAAAGAAAAGATGATGTACGTGTTTCTCTGCTGCCAGTGTTGTGTCAATAAAAATGATCAAAGTGCTTCAGACTGTCTGGTCCTGTTTATCATAAATATATCCTACAACCTTTCTTAGCTTAGCTTAGCTCAGCTCAGCTCTGTTCCTCCAGTAATTCTGTCCTTATGTTTTGTGAATTTATTTAAAATATATGGAGGAAAGAAAATGCCTCTGCACTCAATTGGATAGACCTACAACCAATCAGAGCAACGCATAGACCTACAACCAATCAGAGCAACGGATAGACCTACAACCAATCAGAGCAACAGATAGACCTACAACCAATCAGAGCAACGGATAGACCTACAACCAATCAGAGCAACGGATAGACCTACAACCAATCAGAGCAACGGATAGACCTACAACCAATCAGAGCAACGGATAGACCTACAACCAATCAGAGCAACGCATAGACCTACAACCAATCAGAGCAACGGATAGACCTACAACCAATCAGAGCAACGGATAGACCTACAACCAATCAGAGCAACGGATAGACCTACAACCAATCAGAGCAACGGAGACAGACGCCACAGAAGCTGCAAGTCAAAGGCAGGCTTTACGTTACTGTTGATCATCTGTCCATCACCGTATAAAGCCCACCCTGACAATTTGATTGGTCCGAACAGCTCTGGTTTGAGTGTAGTTGCTCCACAACGGATCAAGTCCAGACTGAACTTGTATTGCTAAGCTAAAATGCTGCAATATAGAATTTTTTGCCCTTAGTCCGGTCCAAATGAACCGAATTACAGATGTTAAAGAACCCTTGGTCTGGATCAACAGAAGAACATTTCCAGGATCCATCCTAACATCAGGCTCTACCCCTCACCTTCTGCTCTGTGTGTTGCCTTTCTAAAACTCTGTTCTCTTCACGAAACAACATTCATCGAGCTAGCGAGCTACAAAATGAAAATATCAAGTTTAGAAGAACATTTGGATGGTTTTACAAGTCAGGCCTGCTTGGTTCTTTCAGGGAATGATTATAAAGATTTACAAATAATACAGATCATTTCCTCTCTAACTGGGAGGTTTTGGGACTGATTGGTGGGATTTCTGTGGACGAAGTACACAGAGATACACTGGTAAGAGCCAATGAGGTTTAACCATGTATCAGCTCATTTAAATAGCTCACGTTACTGTATTGTGTCAACAGTTAACTTCATTTAATATTGTATTTGGAGTTTTCTTTTGCGAGATGCAAATATTCCCCCAGAACCAGTTCCTTCCTGAGACTATTTAGCAGAGCCACTGTTGCTGCCTCGGAGCTTCCCAGAATGCCAATCTGTGGTCAGTCGGCCTCAAGAGTTTTCTTCAGTTGAGGTTTGGAAAGGCTTCACATATTATTGAAGAATTACTGGTAATACTTGTACTTATTATACCTACATTTGTACATTTCTGATTCCTGATTACTGTTTATTCTCCCCTTCTTATATTTAATCATCCTACAGGGAGCAACAGTAAAAGTGTCGGCTGTGACAGAAGTTGAAAGGAGAATAAAGTAAAGCAGTGTTCTAGATAATGACCCAATCCCAAAGTGAGTCCTGAGGACTAAAGACTCACAGACTTAATTGATCTCAAGTGCTAAGTGAGTGAGTGTGTGAGGCCACATGGGCTCAGATAGGTAGAAATGGGATTGGGACAGCACTTCACGAGATCACGTTACCTTGGTGATGTTTAATAACAAAGATGTTGCTGACACTTGCCGGTTTGGCAATTTTTTTGCATTTGTTACTTCCAGGCTGGACTACTGTAATTCCTTACTATCAGGATGCTCAAATAAGTCCCTTAAGACTCTCCAGCTGATCCAGAATGCTGCAGCGTGTGTTCTGACAGAAACTAAGAAAAGAGATCATATTTCTCCTGTTTTAGCTTCTCTGCATTGACTTCCTGTAAAATCCAGGATTGAATTTAAAATCCTCCTCCTGACCTACAAAGCTCTAAATGGTCCAGCACTATCATATCTTGAGGAGCTCTTAGTACCTTATTGTCCCACTAGAGCACTGCGCTGCCAGAAGTCAGAGCTAGTAGCTACCAGGCTCCTCTCCTGTGGAACCAGCTCCCAGTCTGGGTTCGGGGGGCAGACACCGTCACCACATTTAGAGGTACTCTAAGTGATGTCACAGGTTGTTTAGTCTACAACATTTTTAGTTACATACAGCAAACATCTCCTCACTATCTGCTAGCTGCCTGTCCCCTGAACACACTGTAAAAAACATCTCCTCACTATCTGCTAGCTGCCTGTCCCCTGAACACACTGTAAAAAACATCTCCTCACTATCTGCTAGCTGCCTGTCCCCTGAACACACTGTAAAAAACATCTCACTATCTGCTAGCTGCCTGTCCCCTGAACACACTGTAAAAAACATCTCCTCACTATCTGCTAGCTGCCTGTCCCCTGAACACACTGTAAAAAATATCTCCTCACTATCTGCTAGCTGCCTGTCCCCTGAACACACTGTAAAAAACATCTCACTATCTGCTAGCTGCCTGTCCCCTGAACACACTGTAAAAAAACATCTCCTCACTATCTGCTAGCTGCCTGTCCCCTGAACACACTGTAAAAAACATCTCCTCACTATCTGCTAGCTGCCTGTCCCCTGAACACACTGTAAAAAACATCTCACTATCTGCTAGCTGCCTGTCCCCTGAACACACTGTAAAAAACATCTCTTCACTATCTGCTAGCTGCCTGTCCCCTGAACACACTGTAAAAAACATCTCACTATCTGCTAGCTGCCTGTCCCCTGAACACACTGTAAAAAACATCTCACTATCTGCTAGCTGCCTGTCCCCTGAACATACTGTAAAAAAATATCTCCTCACTATCTGCTAGCTGCCTGTCCCCTGAACACACTGTAAAAAAACATGGTCTCTGTAGACAGCCCAGGCTCCACACACAGCAACAAAAACAATTTGTGCCAACCTGCACCACAAAATATACACAAACAGTCTTCCAGCCAATAACTGACTAGAAGGATTTGGGGGTGGAAGGGAGGGGGAGGGGACGGGATGAGGAGGAGGGAGGAGCGAGCTAGTCTCGTATTGTTTGAAAATACTTTGAACGTCAACAAGAAGTAACATCACCCCACATCGCTTAGAGCACCTTTTAAGAGGAAACTTAAAACTCTCCTCTTTGATAAAGCTTATAGTTAGAGAGTGAGGAGTTGCAGCGTTCGCCTAGATGGCGAGGGGAGGGTGTATAGCTGCAGACACAGCACCCCTTCTCTTCCGTGCATCTCTTCATAGTCGTCAGATTCATCTACCAACCCTTATAGAACTGGCTCAGGCTTGCCTTGGACCAGCTCTTAATTATGCTGTTATAGTTTTAGACTGCCGGGGGACTTCCTTTGACACACTGAGCTCCTCTCTCTTTCCATCTCTGTGCATCCATGTGCCAGAAATAGAAGGGCGCCTCAGTCAGCCTACTATTCACTCTGCTCAGATAACTTTGGGGAATTCGGTCGTCCCTGAATCACAATGATGACAATTATATCTGAATTAGCCTAGCTTATTCACCACGGAGTCCAATTTTGTTGTGCAATGTTAGACACAATTGCTAACTGTAGGCATGTGTAGCTTAGGAGTAGCTAGCCCACAACGAGTTTTTAAAGTGTGCTATTAATATCTTGCCGTAATTAATTGAGCACCGCTAAAAAATAGGCTAGCGCTGCAGTTACCTCCCTACCAGACACTTTCTTATTTTTTAATCATAAATATATATATATATATACTATAAATAAGTCAATGCCAATGAAAAATAAATAATTTGACCTGACGGATCATCAGACTCATTCATATCAGAACTGAAACACTGGAACAACAAACCCTGACCCACAGTCTGTTTCCCCACAGATGGAAATACGTTTCTTTTTTTAAAGAAAACAGCCAGGTTCAGCCAGGTGTTTGTTTTCTCTTTTATTTGAAGATTATTTTCTAGTTGATTACAAAATCTTTTGTATGTGATTGTCAGTGATACGACGGAGGGGGATAGGAGGATGGAGAGCGAGTGGACAAAGAGAGGGACCTGGAAGAACGAGGTGAGAAAGTGGACATATATTATACGGGCAAAAACACTTAAAATATTCCATTCACATTATATTTACATATGCATTTCATGGAGGACTAGGCTCTTAAGGTTCAGAGGCATTATTAGATTAGATTATTCATCATTTAGCTGTATAACCATATCAGTTTCTATCAATGATGTAAATGAAAAAGTTGAAAATTAACAGCAGAAAAAACAAGAATAATCCTGTCTAAAAATATGTTAAGGCTTATTTTACCAATTCAAGGTATGTGCAGGTGCGTAGCTCAAAATTCTAGGTCCTGTAGAAAGGTATTTTCTATGGGCCCCTCCCTGCATCCACAGCTATTAATTCTAGCATCTTTTTCGGCCCTCCTCACATGAGGGCTGATAATACACAATGCTAGGGTATTAGTTAAATTGTACAATGAAGAAGCTGTGAATATGATGTATTCTATCTAGAGGTTGACACATACATTAGATAATGTTCCATCTGTACCACTGTTTCTTCTTTTAATGCACTGCTGCAAGATGGCAGATAACTGACATTTTATGTATATTATAACGCTGTAAATTTCAACAATATTTAGAATTCATGCATATTTTTACTACTGTCCAAACTATGTACTTTAACTAACACACCAGGCCCTTAACAAATAATTTTGCTTTGTGATCCTTATGGTTTGATGTAATGTGCATGGCTGATGGAGCTCGGGTCCTGGTGGCTGCCCTGGACCACCTTGGCAGATTACTCATTTGAGTAAGTTCAACATGAAGCCATATTGTACTTTACATATGTAGTCAACACGGAGGTAGGAATCTAGAAAGTGTGATCAATAATATTCCAGAAATAAGTGTTCCAGTAGTGAATTTGAACACTAGAAAAATGTTCCTAGAGTGCCAAAGCTTTTTTAAATTAGTTATTATTGAGCTAAATTCAAACACTTTTTATCATCCAATAAGGTACTTCAAGCTTTACAATAAGAAGTCAAGGAAGTGAAGGACTACAGCCACATCCCAGGCCTTCAGAGAACTGTCCTGTAGAAAAGGCTGTGGTCCAGACTGGAGCGGTGGGCCATCAGTGAGCTCAGGAGACCAGATGATCCCAGGCGTCCAGGAGTTGTGTGTGATATTCCTGCACCACCCTCAGAAGTGTTGTTACAGACACAAGTCAGCAGAGAAATACAGCTTGCCTTAGGTGAAACTGAATATGTGAAATATATACATAACCCAATTACTCAGTATGTTTGTGTATTGTTGGTGATGAAAAACTGCCCCTGACCTGTGATGTACTGCAAATAATGACTGACACTGAGTTCCAGCTTCTTCTACCACCGGGGCCCCAGCAAAATATGTTCAAATATCCATTATGTATGTGAAGTTTTATATTGGACTAAAAATAAAGCATTATAATAGTCTCAACCTTATTTCCTGTTTTAGATAATGAACCAAACAGACAAGGGTGAATGTAAAAAAACGTTTTAATATATTATGTGCATTTTAAAATATAATTACAGTAAGACAATGTAAACACAAATTAAATTACAGGACCGTATACTGTAGTAGGATATATTGACATACAATGGACTAAGAAACTACAAGTACACCAATGAAAACTTAAGAAAAAGGTTATTTTAAGTGTTCATTGAGTATCTGAGCAAAATATGATCAATACATACGCTATTGGTCTACACCCTGGCTGTTTGAAAGCCTTAGCACACAGTGTTTCCTCCACAGAGAGACCGAAGGCTCCTCTCCCTCTGCTGCTCCCACGTCCTCCTGGTTGGTCGGCCTGCTGCCTGCTGTGAGCTGTGATAGAAAATTATAACAAAGTTTCTTACACAAATCAAATGGTAACAAAGTTCATATTGATAACTGCGGCTTCTAAACTTGGGTGATTTACAATTAAAATAATTTGCTTTTAAGTAGCCATTAGCAAATGTGTAGGCTTTAAAAACACTATGAACATTTTCCTTATGCTGACCTGCTTGCAAATGCAGAATACATGTAATTAGAGTTAGGATAGTCATAACTAGGAAAAGTACAGATCAACATTCTGTCATTCTTGTTCTTTGTTCATTAATGTCATCCTCTTGGCTGTAAATGTAGCTATCATTACTGAGTTTGTTTTTATGCTATGCTATAATAAAGAACATAACTATAAAGATGAACCAGTTAAGCAGTGCTAACACTGTATATGTACAGTATGTGTCAACCTCTAGATAGAATACATTATATTCACAGCTTCTACATTGTACAACTTAACCAAGACCCTAGCATTATGTATTATCAGACCAACCACAACAATATGTAGTTAGCTGGATAATAATTTGTCATAATAGACCATATAGCTACGTTACTGTCCTAACGTTACCAGGGACAGCATCAGTAGCTCTGCTCGGGGTCCTGCATGTCCCACAATGTTTCATTGTTCTAGAGAGAGAAGACGCTCCACTGAGTAAGGCCTCACTACATGATTCCCATGGTAAATTAGATCAGTAATGTAGCTACAGTAAGCCAAAGTTTCTTGGCTTGGCTAGCATTTAACATTAGCAGTTAGCTAACGTTAAATGCTAACTTACACTGCTTTACTAGCTAACTAGTAACTTAACACAACAAAACAACAAATGTCTAGTAACAAACAAACACACAAAGGAGAAAGCTGGGGGTGCAACTACAAACGTGATGGAGAGAGCAAAAGACTGATCATTAAGAAAGAAGCAGAGGGAACTGTAAACAAAATGACATCATATCAAACATATAAAATATCAATAGTTTACGACTACACATATGTTTTGTTTGCAAGTTTTAAGTTTTAACTTTGAGGTGACAATTTCTTTGTTTGAGTTAACGTTTTTTGTTTAATACTTGAGAATTTTTGCTTGGAATTAAAGACAAAAATCTAATCCCATACAGATCACGGTGCTTTTAGGGGCCGTGGAAGTAACCAGGGCGTAGCCATAATTTCAGAAGTGAAGGGGACAGATTGTTTAGGAGGAGGATTTTTATTGAAATATCCTCTCCCATTTGTCTCTCCAAATGGTGGATTCCATGTAGCCTACCTTCATTTATGATTGATGGAAACACCAACATTTTGCATGAAATAGCAAGATGGAAGATCTGCTAACATTTTAACTGGCCACACAGAGGTGGAGCTTGCAAATGAACCAAGTAAGTTCCTCAATATGCAAAAAGATTATACTTAAATATAGAACCCATATATCCATAATATGTTGTGATTGTTGACCATCTGAGGGCCAGCTGATAGTCAATAAGAACCGAGAAATAGCACACACTTTGGTTTATGTTATACTGTATTTGGTTGCTTTAGATCCTACTTTTTTTTTTTTACTTTTCAAGCACTTTACATTTAAGCCTTTACTCCTGTTTACAATAATTTATATTTTATTTGACAATGAATTACCAATATATATATATATATATATATATATATATATATATATGAACTAACAAAATGGTTAACACTGAAAATGTTACCTCATGTTAACATTCAAATCAACAATATGTAATTATTACACCTTACTTGTTACTGCAAACAGTAGTTTAGTTTCATTTTTTCTAGGTTTTACTTCATCTAATGTGCTCCTTTGTACATGTTTGTACTTGCCAAATGTATGTGGAGAGAAGAATCAAGGGCATATGTCTTGTGTTGTGTTTACTGGTAAACTCTTCAAAAAGCTATGTTGTCTTTTCTGCAATCCAAATTTTTTTAAAAATCGCCTCAGAGACTTCCTCATTTTGGCTTGTAAAAAACAAAAGAAGACGTGCACCTTCTTTCACCACAGGCACCGGTTGGCTATTATAGGCTGTGGACGAGACAAGGAAGCTCCTATTGGTTCAAGTGATGGGTGAATAGGCTCGTTGGAGATGAGCCAGGTCTGCGCAGAATTGATCACTGGCGATCGCCACCCAACGCATGCTGGGTAGATTGATCCAAGGGGCTTATGCCTCTCTTCAGAACTGGAAGCTCCTATGGAGCCATTCTGATGCTACCTAGCCATCACCTCCCGTTAGCATCCCATTGACTCCCATTCATTCTGACGTCACTTTGACAGAGAATAACTTTACATCTGAAGTGTTTAAAGACTCTATTTGTCCGTTGTTTATTTCTAAAGAAACACGACAATGTATAAAAGGCTCCATTACCTTGTAGCTCACGTTATGGCTCCGTAGCAGACGCTTTTATAAAAATAGGCTAACGATTGGGTCATAACCACGAGACTTACTGTCACACAGTAGAGGAATTACCGTATAGTACAGGAGAAGCTCACAGGCAGTTTGGACTTCCATTAGCTGTTTAGGTTTAATTACTAATGTTAACTAGCATGTTAGTGATCAGTAATTACTAATGTTAACTAGCATGTTAGTGATCAGTAATTACTAATGTTAACTAGCATGTTAGTGATCAGTAATTACTAATGTTAACTAGCATGTTAGTGATCAGTAATTACTAATGTTAACTAGCATGTTAGTGATCAGTAATTACTAATGTTAACTAGCATGTTAGTGATCAGTAATTACTAATGTTAACTAGCATGTTAGTGATCAGTAATTACTAATGTTAACTAGCATGTTAGTGATCAGTAATTACTAATGTTAACTAGCATGTTAGTGATCAGTAATTACTAATGTTAACTAGCATGTTAGTGATCAGTAATTACTAAGGTTAACTAGCATGTTAGTGATCAGTAATTACTAATGTTAACTAGCATGTTAGTGATCAGTAATTACTAATTTTAACTAGCATGTTAGTGACCAGTAATTACTAATGTTAACTAGCATGTTAGTGATCAGTAATTACTAATGTTAACTAGCATGTTAGTGATCAGTAATTAGCCTGTGTCTATGTTATCTCCTTACATATACCTACACTCTCCGTCTCTGTAAGATTGGTCTCCGTCCAGAGAAACAGGATCTGGTGGTCCAGTTTATATATGTCAATGGTGAAAAGCAACATTTTTATTTTTGTACTTTTTTTTTATTGACAAAAAACAGCAACATAAAAAAGAATATACATGTGAATATAGAATACAAATGTTGTCCATGTACAAGAAAGAATCACCTAAACAAAAAAAAACAAAGGGGAGCTATGTCAAAATCAAAAGGCTAGAAAAAAAATAAACATTTAGAGCGGCACACACAGGGAGATTAATCAAAACAGTAGTTTCCTACATATGTCACTACACATTTTTCTTCACAATTTTACTACATTTGATCTTTTTCAGTGAGGGGAAAAAAAACTATTTAAAATAATTTATAAACCAAACAAAGGAAGGCTTAGAAGATCTCCACTTACTGCAATGAACATGATATTTACCCATAAGAATATTCATATTGACTTAATCTGATACTGATGAATCTATATTATCCCTATAAAAGAGGATGTGTGGCAAGGTGAGAGTAGGGATATTATCAATCAATGTGTGTGTGTGTGTGTGTGTGTGTGTGACCTCACAAAATACACAAGGGTCTAGGGCTGCACGATACGAGGTAAATGTCAAATTGCGATATAAATTTTTTTGGATCATCATTTTCATTGAAACACATCTAAAAATGTTTTATAGTCATGTAGTGTGATTTTTGCAAGTATCTGTACCAAACAAATATTTTTTCTGTAGTCTGTAGGAGAGGATTTGTAGGCCGGCACGTCTCTCATACTTCATCCAGAACGGTTAGACACATCATAAAATATTGTGTTCGCCTGCGATTTGGATATTGCACTAGTCCATATTGATTGTGCAGCCTTACAAGGGTCTACATCAAATTTGAATCTTCTCCTAAGAAAGTCAGCAACCAGATATATCTTATAAATTATTTTAAAGTGAGTCTCTTTGACTTTTGTGGAAATGGGCCATTTAATGAATTTAAAATGTGTTTTTTCTATGGGCAATGCAACCATATTTAGAACCTGTACACCTAATCCTCTGTTATAATCAAAAAACTAATTTAGATTTAAAAGCATCACTAATATATTTATTATTATATTTACTGTCAATCATTAATAACTACATTTGGTAAAGTTGGTAAGGGTCTTATTTTTGCATATAACAATGTGTTTTGAATTAACAGTAATAATGGTATAGGTATTGCTTCACATATCTTATTGTTTTCTCTATAAGTACAGTTTAAATTATATTTGTCTAAGAAAGATTTATATTCCAAAAAGTGACCATTTAATATCTATAACATCATTCACAAACACAATGCCCTTTTCATACCAATCATACTTAAACAATGATTTCCTATTGATTATAATGACCCTATTGTTCCATAAAGTGGATTCATGGGGAGGAAAGTTATGGGTGAATATCATTTTCCAATATTGGAGAACTTGTTTGTGGAAGTTTGATAACTTTATATGAATTTTGGTCAACTCAAAACAATGCAAAAGAAAATCAGGCCCTCCTACTTTTTTAAATAGATGTATAGGTATGTGAAACCACATAGAATGTGGTTGTGATAGATACTGTATGAAGATCTAGGTTGGTTAAAAGAAGAAGTTTAGGCTAATTTTAATAACTTCATATCCTGCTGATAGACGTCCTGTTTCCTCTCTAAAACTCTTTGAGATGACAAACTGTGACTGTTACTCTAGTTAGAAACAGAAACATGAACTTGAAGCAGAAGTCTACACTTCCAGCTGAGTTACGTTTCCTCCCCCCCTCCTCGTTCAGAAGGTATGTGTAGGAGGAAACATAAACTAAACAACTGGGTTTTTTTTATCTGTTTTGAAAGGAGTCATGCTTGTAAGTTTTGATCATGCTTTACATATTTCTGTGTTAAATCTGTGTTGATGAACTAAATCTCTTTCTGATGATGTGTATCTCCATTAATGTGTTTCTGTAGAATCTGGTCCTGTAGTTGGACTTTATATTCATGTAGAGTCTGGTCCTGTAGTTGGACTTTATATTCATGTAGAGTCTGGTCCTGTAGTTGGACTTTATATTCATGTAGAGTCTGGTCCTGTAGTTGGACTTTATATTCATGTAGAGTCTGGTCCTGTAGTTGGACTTTATATTCATGTAGTCTGGTCCTGGAGGTGGACTTTATATTCATGTAGAGTCTGGTCCTGGAGGTGGACTTTATATTCATGTAGTCTGGTCCTGTAGTTGGACTTTATATTCATGTAGAGTCTGGTCCTGTAGTTGGACTTTATATTCATGTAGTCTGGTCCTGGAGTTGGACTTTATATTCATGTAGAGTCTGGTCCTGCAGTTGGACTTTATATTCATGTAGTCTGGTCCTGGAGTTGGACTTTATATTCATGTAGTCTGGTCCTGGAGTTGGACTTTATATTCATGTAGAGTCTGGTCCTGGTCCTGGACTTTATATTCCTGTAGAGTCTGGTCCTGTAGTTGGACTTTATATTCATGTAGTCTGGTCCTGGAGTTGGACTTTATATTCATGTAGTCTGGTCCTGGAGTTGGACTTTATATTCATGTAGAGTCTGGTCCTGGAGTTGGACTTTATATTCATGTAGAGTCTGGTCCTGGTCCTGGACTTTATATTCCTGTAGAGTCTGGCCCTGGAGTTGGACTTTATATTCATGTAGTCTGGTCCTGTTGGACTTTATATTCATGTAGAGTCTGGTCCTGTAGTTGGACTTTATATTCATGTAGTCTGGTCCTGGAGTTGGACTTTATATTCATGTAGAGTCTGGTCCTGGAGTTGGACTTTATATTCATGTAGTCTGGTCCTGTTGGACTTTATATTCATGTAGTCTGGTCCTGGAGTTGGACTTTATATTCATGTACAGTCTGGTCCTGGAGTTGGACTTTATATTCATGTAGAGTCTGGTCCTGGAGTTGGACTTTATATTCATGTAGTCTGGTCCTGGAGTTGGACTTTATATTCATGTAGAGTCTGGTCCTGTAGTTGGACTTTATATTCATGTAGAGTCTGGTCCTGGAGGTGGACTTTATATTCATGTAGTCTGGTCCTGGAGTTGGACTTTATATTCATGTAGAGTCTGGTCCTGGAGTTGGACTTTATATTCATGTAGAGTCTGGTCCTGGAGTTGGACTTTATATTCATGTAGTCTGGTCCTGGAGGTGGACTTTATATTCATGTAGAGTCTGGTCCTGTAGATGGACTTTATATTCATGTAGAGTCTGGTCCTGTAGATGGACTTTATATTCATGTAGAGTCTGGTCCTGGAGTTGGACTTTATATTCATGTAGAGTCTGGTCCTGGTCCTGGACTTTATATTCCTGTAGAGTCTGGTCCTGGAGTTGGACTTTATATTCATGTAGTCTGGTCCTGGAGTTGGACTTTATATTCTTGTAGAGTCTGGTCCTGTAGTTGGACTTTATATTCATGTAGTCTGGTCCTGGAGTTGGACTTTATATTCATGTAGAGTCTGGTCCTGGAGTTGGACTTTATATTCATGTAGAGTCTGGTCCTGTAGTTGGACTTTATATTCATGTAGAGTCTGGTCCTGGAGTTGGACTTTATATTCATGTAGTCTGGTCCTGGAGTTGGACTTTATATTCATGTAGTCTGGTCCTGTAGTTGGACTTTATATTAATGTAGAGTCTGGTCCTGGAGTTGGACTTTATATTCATGTAGAGTCTGGTCCTGGTCCTGGACTTTATATTCCTGTAGAGTCTGGTCCTGGAGTTGGACTTTATATTCATGTAGTCTGGTCCTGGAGTTGGACTTTATATTCATGTAGAGTCTGGTCCTGGAGTTGGACTTTATATTCATGTAGTCTGGTCCTGTAGTTGGACTTTATATTCATGTAGAGTCTGGTCCTGGAGTTGGACTTTATATTCATGTAGTCTGGTCCTGTTGGACTTTATATTCATGTAGAGTCTGGTCCTGGAGTTGGACTTTATATTCATGTAGTCTGGTCCTGTAGTTGGACTTTATATTCATGTAGTCTGGTCCTGGAGTTGGACTTTATATTCATGTAGTCTGGTCCTGTAGTTGGACTTTATATTCATGTAGTCTGGTCCTGGAGTTGGACTTTATATTCATGTAGAGTCTGGTCCTGGAGTTGGACTTTATATTCATGTAGTCTGGTCCTGGAGTTGGACTTTATATTCATGTAGAGTCTGGTCCTGGAGTTGGACTTTATATTCATGTAGTCTGGTCCTGGAGTTGGACTTTACTACCAAGATGGCGCCGCAGACGGTCGACTCGGTGTGTTTGTGCGTGTTGTTTTGTTTTGTTTTGTGTTTTAACTTTGTTTTTTGCGATGATACCCGGATCGCTTTCTCCAGAGAAGAGCTCTTTAACATCAGGGGAACAACGCCAGAGGATTGATTTATTTCCTACTTTTCTTCTCCCTTCACTGGAAATTGTGGACATTCTAGTCAAAGGTGCGCTCACCTTTGCTCACGCAGTGAAACGCCGGAGGAGAGGGAAACGGGCTGGTGCGCTGGTGCGTCTCCGCCAGCGAGGATTACGCACACCGTTACCGGGCACATTTCTCTCTAACATGCGCTCACTGCCCAACAAACTGGAGGAATTACAACTGCTGTTGGTCGGAAACAGGGACTTTTCTTCATCTGCTGTTTTGTGCTTCACGGAGACGTGGCTCTGTGGATTAATACCGGACTCTGCGCTGCAGCTGGCAGGCTTCCAACTCTACAGAGCGGACAGAGACACGGACCTCTCCGGCAAAACTAAAGGTGGAGGAATCTGTTTCTACATCAATAGCGGTTGGTGCAACGACGTGACAGTGATCCAACAGTATTGTTCTCCTGAACTGGAATCTTACATCATAAACTGTAAGCCTTTTTATTCACCCCGTGAGTTCCATTCATTCATTCTGGTCGGTGTTTACATCCCGCCGCAGGCCAACGTGCAGGTCGCACAGCGCATGCTTGCCGACCAGATACTATGTGTGGAGCGGACCAACCCGGACTCCCTAGTTATTGTCCTTGGTGACTTTAACAAAGGAAACCTCACTCATGTACTACCTAAATACAGACAGCATATTAAATGCCCGACTAGAGAGGAGAACATTCTGGATCACTGTTACACCACAGTCAGGGATGCTTTTCACGCCGTCCCCGTGCTGCACTTGGACACTCTGACCATGTCATGGTCCACCTGATCCCCCACCTACAGGCAGAAACTAAAGCTCTGCAAACCTGTTGTGAGGACATCAAGGAAGTGGACCAGTGTAGCTGTGGAGGATCTACAGACGTGCTTGGACTCTACTGACTGGGATGTGTTCAGGACTGCTACCAACAGTCTGGATGAGTACACAGAGGCTGTGACGTCATACATCAGCTTCTGTGAGGACTGCTGTGTTCCATCATGCACCAGGGTGAGTTTCAACAATGACAAACCCTGGTTCACAGCCAAACTCAGAAGGCTAAGGTTGGACAAGGCAGAGCGTTCAGGAGTGGAGACAAAAACAGACTTAAAGTAGCAAAGTACAAGTTTAGCAAGGCGGTAAAAGAGGCTAAAAAACGGTACTCTGAGAAACTCCGAAACCAGTTCTCAGCAAACAACTCTGCTTCTGTCTGGAGAGGGCTTAAACAGATCACCAGCTTCAAGCCTAAAGTCTCCCACTCCACCAACGACCGACGCCTAGCCAACAAACTTAATGAGTTCTACTGTCGCTTTGAAGGACAAAGGGTCGGTCCTGTAACCATCCCCCCTCAACACCTCCCAACAAAGGGTCTTCCCTGATTCCATCCCCCGCGACACCTCCCAACAGCTACAGCTACAGTGCATCACCTCCACCTCCCCCCACCTTAAAGGTCCCCCCCCTCCACCTCCCCACCCACCTCAGCGACGACTCTCTCCATCAATGAGAAAGACGTCAACAGACTGTTCAGGAGACAGAACCCCAGGAAAGCTGCTGGACCGGATGCTGTCTCCCCATCCAGCTTGAAGCACTGCGCTGACCAGCTGTCTCCGGTGTTCACAGACATTTTCAACACCTCGCTGGAGACATGTCACGTGCCAGCCTGCTTCAAGACCTCAACAATCATCCCCGTTCCCAAGAAGCCAAGGACCACAGGACTTAATGACTTCAGACCCGTCGCCCTGACCTCTGTGGTTATGAAGTCCTTTGAGCGCCTTGTGCTTTCACACCTAAAAGCCATCACCGACACCCTCCTGGACCCCCCTGCAGTTTGCCTACAGAGCCAATAGGTCTGTAGATGATGCAGTCAACCTGGCCCTCCACTACATCCTCCGGCACCTGGACTCTGCAGGAACCTACGCCAGGATCCTGTTTGTGGACTTCAGCTCTGCCTTCAACACCATCATCCCAGCTCTGCTCCAGGAGAAGCTCTCCCAGCTTGGTGTGCCTGACTCCACCTGCAGGTGGATCACTGACTTCCTGTCTGACAGGAAGCAGCATGTGAAGCTGGGGAAAGACATCTCCGACTCCCAGACCATCAGCACCGGATCCCCCTCAGGGCTGTGTTCTTTCTCCTCTACTCTTCTCCCTGTACACCAACAGCTGCACTTCCAGTCACCAGTCTGTCAAGCTTCTAAAGTTCGCGGACGACACCTCCCTCATCGGACTCATCTCTGATGGAGACGAGTCCGCCTACAGGTCGGAGGCTGACCACCTGGTGACCTGGTGCAAGCAAAACAACCTAGAGCTCAACGCTCTAAAGACAGTGGAGATGGTTGTGGACTTCAGGAAGAATTCTGCCCCACCTGCCCCTATCACACTCAGTGACTCCACAATTAACATTGTGGAGTCTTTCCGCTTCCTGGGAACTACCATCTCCCAAGACCTCAAGTGGGAGCTGAACATCAGCTCCCTCGTCAAGAAAGCACAACAGAGGATGTACTTCCTGCGGCAGCTGAAGAAATTCAGCCTGCCAAAGACAATGATGGTGCACTTCTACACAGCCATCATTGAGTCCATCCTCACATCCTCCATCACCATCTGGTACGCTGCTGCCACTGCCAAGGACAAGGGCAGACTGCAGCGTGTCATTCGGTCAGCTGAGAAGGTGATTGGCTGCAATCTCCCACCGCTCCAGGACCTTTACGCCACCAGGACTCTGAAGCGTGCTGGAAAGATTGTGGCTGACCCCTCCCACCCCGGACACAAACTCTTTGAGCTACTCCCCTCTGGCAGGAGGCTGAGGTCCATCAGGACCAAGACCTCACGTCACAAGGACAGCTTTTTCCCCCTCCGCCACTAGCCTTATTAACAAGGCCCGGAATCCCACCCTGACTCTCTCCACACCCACCTCTGGCTCTACATGCCACTGTACTTAATCTGCTCTTTTTTATCTTAACTGTTACTCTTATTTTATTATGTTACATCCTGTGTGTGTACATATACACATATATTTATATATTTATACTTATATTGTCTGTTCTGTTAACCTGTTTGTTTAACTTATTTTAGATAATGTGTGACATGCACCTACGACACCAAAACAAATTCCTTGTATGTGTAAAAAATGTACTTGGCAATAAAGCTTTTCTGATTCTGATTCTGATTCTGATATTCATGTAGTCTGGTCCTGTAGTTGGACTTTATATTCATGTAGAGTCTGGTCCTGGAGTTGGACTTTATATTCATGTAGAGTCTGGTCCTGTAGTTGGACTTTATGTTCATGTAGTCTGGTCCTGTAGTTGGACTTTATATTCATGTAGAGTCTGGTCCTGGAGTTGGACTTTATATTCATGAAGTCTGGTCCTGTAGTTGGACTTTATATTCATGTAGAGTCTGGTCCTGGAGGTGGACTTTATATTCATGTAGTCTGGTCCTGGAGTTGGACTTTATATTCATGTAGAGTCTGGTCCTGGAGTTGGACTTTATATTCATGTAGAGTCTGGTCCTGGAGTTGGACTTTATATTCATGTAGTCTGGTCCTGGAGGTGGACTTTATATTCATGTAGAGTCTGGTCCTGTAGATGGACTTTATATTCATGTAGAGTCTGGTCCTGTAGATGGACTTTATATTCATGTAGAGTCTGGTCCTGGAGTTGGACTTTATATTCATGTAGTCTGGTCCTGGAGTTGGACTTTATATTCATGTAGTCTGGTCCTGTAGTTGGACTTTATATTCATGTAGAGTCTGGTCCTGGAGGTGGACTTTATATTCATGTAGTCTGGTCCTGTAGTTGGACTTTATATTCATGTAGAGTCTGGTCCTGGAGTTGGACTTTATATTCATGTAGTCTGGTCCTGGAGGTGGACTTTATATTCATGTAGAGTCTGGTCCTGTAGATGGACTTTATATTCATGTAGAGTCTGGTCCTGGAGTTGGACTTTATATTCATGTAGAGTCTGGTCCTGGTCCTGGACTTTATATTCCTGTAGAGTCTGGTCCTGGAGTTGGACTTTATATTCATGTAGTCTGGTCCTGTTGGACTTTATATTCATGTAGAGTCTGGTCCTGTAGTTGGACTTTATATTCATGTAGAGTCTGGTCCTGTAGTTGGACTTTATATTCATGTAGAGTCTGGTCCTGGAGTTGGACTTTATATTCATGTAGTCTGGTCCTGTTGGACTTTATATTCATGTAGAGTCTGGTCCTGTAGTTGGACTTTATATTCATGTAGTCTGGTCCTGGAGTTGGACTTTATATTCATGTAGAGTCTGGTCCTGTAGTTGGACTTTATATTCATGTAGTCTGGTCCTGGAGTTGGACTTTATATTCATGTAGTC
This sequence comes from Perca schrenkii, assembly GCA_025617405.1. Lineage (NCBI taxonomy): Eukaryota > Metazoa > Chordata > Actinopteri > Perciformes > Percidae > Perca > Perca schrenkii. The sequence goes on along the minus strand of JABUOV010000108.1, from coordinate 83,117 downwards.
TGGTCCTGTAGTTGGACTTTATATTAATGTAGTCTGGTCCTGGAGTTGGACTTTATATTCATGTAGTCTGGTCCTGTAGTTGGACTTTATATTCATGTAGTCTGGTCCTGGAGTTGGACTTTATATTCATGTAGAGTCTGGTCCTGGAGTTGGACTTTATATTCATGTAGTCTGGTCCTGGAGTTGGACTTTATATTCATGTAGAGTCTGGTCCTGGAGTTGGACTTTATATTCATGTAGAGTCTGGTCCTGGAGTTGGACTTTATATTCATGTAGAGTCTGGTCCTGGAGTTGGACTTTATATTCATGTAGAGTCTGGTCCTGGAGTTGGACTTTATATTCATGTAGTCTGGTCCTGGAGTTGGACTTTATATTCATGTAGTCTGGTCCTGTAGTTGGACTTTATATTCATGTAGAGTCTGGTCCTGGAGTTGGACTTTATATTCATGTAGAGTCTGGTCCTGTAGTTGGACTTTATATTCATGTAGAGTCTGGTCCTGGAGTTGGACTTTATATTCATGTAGTCTGGTCCTGTAGTTGGACTTTATATTCATGTAGAGTCTGGTCCTGGAGGTGGACTTTATATTCATGTAGAGTCTGGTCCTGTAGTTGGACTTTATATTCATGTAGAGTCTGGTCCTGTAGTTGGACTTTATATTCATGTAGTCTGGTCCTGTAGTTGGACTTTATATTCATGTAGTCTGGTCCTGGAGTTGGACTTTATATTCATGTAGTCTGGTCCTGGAGTTGGACTTTATATTCATGTAGTCTGGTCCTGTAGTTGGACTTTATATTCATGTAGTCTGGTCCTGTAGTTGGACTTTATATTCATGTAGAGTCTGGTCCTGTAGTTGGACTTTATATTCATGTAGTCTGGTCCTGTAGTTGGACTTTATATTCATGTAGAGTCTGGTCCTGTAGTTGGACTTTATATTCATGTAGTCTGGTCCTGGAGTTGGACTTTATATTCATGTAGAGTCTGGTCCTGGAGTTGGACTTTATATTCATGTAGTCTGGTCCTGGAGTTGGACTTTATATTCATGTAGTCTGGTCCTGTAGTTGGACTTTATATTCATGTAGAGTCTGGTCCTGGAGGTGGACTTTATATTCATGTAGTCTGGTCCTGTAGTTGGACTTTATATTCATGTAGAGTCTGGTCCTGGAGTTGGACTTTATATTCATGTAGTCTGGTCCTGGAGGTGGACTTTATATTCATGTAGAGTCTGGTCCTGTAGATGGACTTTATATTCATGTAGAGTCTGGTCCTGGAGTTGGACTTTATATTCATGTAGAGTCTGGTCTTGGTCCTGGACTTTATATTCCTGTAGAGTCTGGTCCTGGAGTTGGACTTTATATTCATGTAGTCTGGTACCGTTGGACTTTATATTCATGTAGAGTCTGGTCCTGTAGTTGGACTTTATATTCATGTAGAGTCTGGTCCTGTAGTTGGACTTTATATTCATGTAGAGTCTGGTCCTGGAGTTGGACTTTATATTCATGTAGAGTCTGGTCCTGAGTTGGACTTTATATTCATGTGAGTCTGGTCCTGGAGTTGGACTTTATATTCATGTAGTCTGGTCCTGTAGTTGGACTTTATATTCATGTAGGTCTGGTCCTGGAGTTGGACTTTATATTCATGTAGAGTCTGGTCCTGGAGTTGGACTTTATATTCATGTAGAGTCTGGTCCTGTAGTTGGACTTTATATTCATGTAGTCTGGTCCTGGAGTTGGACTTTATATTCATGTAGTCTGGTCCTGTAGTTGGACTTTATATTCATGTAGTCTGGTCCTGGAGTTGGACTTTATATTCATGTAGAGTCTGGTCCTGGAGTTGGACTTTATATTCATGTAGTCTGGTCCTGTAGTTGGACTTTATATTCATGTAGAGTCTGGTCCTGGAGTTGGACTTTATATTCATGTAGAGTCTGGTCCTGTAGTTGGACTTTATATTCATGTAGAGTCTGGTCCTGGAGTTGGACTTTATATTCATGTAGTCTGGTCCTGGAGTTGGACTTTATATTCATGTAGTCTGGTCCTGTAGTTGGACTTTATATTCATGTAGAGTCTGGTCCTGGAGTTGGACTTTATATTCATGTAGAGTCTGGTCCTGGAGGTGGACTTTATATTCATGTAGAGTCTGGTCCTGTAGTTGGACTTTATATTCATGTAGTCTGGTCCTGGAGTTGGACTTTATATTCATGTAGTCTGGTCCTGGAGTTGGACTTTATATTCATGTAGTCTGGTCCTGGAGTTGGACTTTATATTCATGTGGAGTCTGGTCCTGTAGTTGGACTTTATATTCATGTAGTCTGGTCCTGTAGTTGGACTTTATATTCATGTAGTCTGGTCCTGTAGTTGGACTTTATATTCATGTAAAGTCTGGTCCTGGAGTTGGACTTCATATTCATGTAGTCTGGTCCTGTAGTTGGACTTTATATTCATGTAGTCTGGTCCTGGAGTTGGACTTTATATTCATGTAGTCTGGTCCTGTAGTTGGACTTTATATTCATGTAGAGTCTGGTCCTGTAGTTGGACTTTATATTCATGTAGTCTGGTCCTGTAGTTGGACTTTATATTCATGTAGTCTGGTCCTGGAGTTGGACTTTATATTCATGTAGTCTGGTCCTGTAGTTTGACTTTATATTCATGTAGAGTCTGGTCCTGTAGTTGGACTTTATATTCATGTAGTCTGGTCCTGTAGTTGGACTTTATATTCATGTAGTCTGGTCCTGGAGTTGGACTTTATATTCATGTAGTCTGGTCCTGTAGTTGGACTTTATATTCATGTAGAGTCTGGTCCTGTAGTTGGACTTTATATTCATGTAGTCTGGTCCTGTAGTTGGACTTTATATTCATGTAGTCTGGTCCTGTAGTTGGACTTTATATTCATGTAGAGTCTGGTCCTGTAGTTGGACTTTATATTCATGTAGAGTCTGGTCCTGGAGTTGGACTTTATATTCATGTAGAGTCTGGTCCTGGATCTGGACTTTATATTCCTGTCCTGCAGCAGAGATATTCAGCTCTTATTACTCTGACATCTCTGGTTTTATTCTCAGTTTAGGTTGAAGAAACCAGAGTTCTCCTCTAAATGTTGATCATAGTGACGTCCTGAGGGAGGAATGGGTTTCTGTGTCTGGTTGAGTTACAGACACAGAAACATATGTCATGCAAAAGATAGTTTAGTAGTTGACAGGTGAATCAGCCAATCACATTTGCGCTCAAAATGCATACAGATAAGTGGCGTTAGTTTATGCAAAGTCATGATGTCATGTTGTAGGAGAAGTGAACGAGAGCATGTTGAACCACTATTGAAACTCAGCCACAGACTATAACCTCTGATAACACATCTATTAGGAGGAAGCTCTAAAAATGCGTCCTGTTATCTCCATGAAGTTTTTTAAAGTGTTGTGTTCCTTCTCTTTTGAGGAGAAGACCACATGAATATAATAAAGTTGAGTTTGAGTTGTGACTTTACTGAGACTAAAAATAAATACTACCCTTCCTCTCTCTGGATCAACCAGGGTCTCAGTCCAGGAGTCCAAAGTTAAATATTTAACATATCTAATATCAGATCAGAGTTATTGTTGATGTTGGCTGAGGTTAGTTTCCTCTGCTGCTCTAACTCAGAGTTTTCTTTTAATTAGAAAGTAATAGTGAGTTTTAAATCTAAGGTGAGTTAGAGTTTCCTCCCAGCTGCTGCAGAGTGGAGCTGGGAGTGTGTGTGTGTGTGTGTGTGTGTGTGTGTGTTTGTGTGTGTGTTCGTGTGTGTGTTCGTGTGTGTGTGTTCGTGTGTGTGTGTGTGTGTGTGTGTGTGTGTGTGTGTGTGTGTGTGTGTGTGTGTGTGTGTGTGTGTTCTGATGATGTGTGTCTCTTCCTGTCTCGACAGTCTGATTTAAAGTCAGCTTCTTCATCACTCTGAAGAGGAGATCTCAACACTTCAGGAGGACCAGGAGTCCTCAAGATGGCTGCAAGACCAGGAAGAAGACGGAGCAGAGACTCACCTCCAAATCTGTCTGAATCTGAACTTATTACCATGGCAATGTGAGTATTACTTGTTAAGACACAGTTTTATTTTTACAAAACACTTTATTTACATAATTATAATTTGTGCAGGTTCACAAATAAATAAAGTGCTAATGCATTAAAATCTCAGAAAAATATTATCCGATAAAAACTTGTGCAAAAACCAGCTCATAATCAACCACAGAAAAAACAATATCATTAAAACACCAACGTAGTTTAAAACCATCAATGTCTCCGATATGTTTGTAAAATCTAAACTCTAACCAGAGTCTGGCCCTGATGCTACAGAGCCAGACTGCCCTGGCCTCCTGCCCCTCCCTGTTCTCCACCCTGTTCTTTCTGGTAATATAAATTGCCATTTTTGCTTCACCTGAAAGGTAGTTCAGGAGCTGCCATTTGTCTTTTTGTGCCTTTTTTATAAACAGCTCCCATAATAAAAACCCTCTCAGTAAAAAACTACATTAAAAAGACTAAAAACCAAAGTTAAAAGAGAGAAGAACTCAGTGAGTCTCTTACACTCAGTGAACATGTGGTACACAGTCTCTCGCAGGCTACAGAACAGGCACTGGCTAAGAACAGCTGGGTTAAGAACAGAGATAAAAGCATTGGAGGCGACAGCACCATGTAGAATCCTCCACTGGAGGTCAGCGGTCCGTTTTTTGAGGGGAGGCTTGTATAAAACCCTCCACTGGGGACAAGGATGTCCCCCCCCAGCCTGTCATTCCAGACAGTGGGGGGTCTGCCACTCAGTCCTTTTTTATTGATGGCTTTCACACAGTTCTGGTAGAGTGTCACTTTGTCTGCTCCGTGCAGGGTGAGCTTGCCCGGGCTACTGACAGCTAGCAGGGGGCCGGTCTCCTCTCCAAACTCTGGGCTCATGTAGACCTCTGGGAACGGGTCTGTGGGGTCTGGCATAGTCTCCCCCCGGCTGTACTCCATGAGGAGCATCCTCTCTCTCCCACTCAGCTTCTGGGTCCATAGGTTGAGGATTCGTTGTGTGACCCGGATGGAGGTCATTCCCAGCAGAGAGCCCAGAGCCCCGGCCCCCGATAGTCCAGGCCCTGCTGCCTCAACCAGCTGCTGCAGGCTCAGGGTCCTGGATCGGTTCAGGGCTGCCAGCAGCCCGGGCACCCTGCCGCAGATGTCCAGTCTGCTCCCGTTGACCAGTGGCTCCTTCAACAACCAGTGCAGAGAGTTAGACCTATCATTCAATGTACAGTTAAAAAGGGCCCACGATTTAAAAACGCCCTGATAAAAAGGGAGGAAACCCACTTAACTTTAAAAATGTAGGATCAGTTAAGAACAGAGCAGCACCCAGCCCCAGTTTACTCACATGTCTGAGGATACAGCTGGTCACGTTCCTCCACACCAAGTCAGGCGGCCCTGTCAAAAACTTTTGTATGAACTGAAGCCTGAAAGTGGCCGTTCTGCTGGCCAGGTGGACAAGGCCCTGTCCCCCCCCTCCTCTTGGTAAAAACAGCACCCCCCTGTGGCACCCAGTGTAGACCCCCCCCAAAAAAAAATCTACCATTTTTTTTCTGTATTTGAGCTAGTAGACCTGACGGGGGGGGTCCACACAAGCTAAACGGTGCCACAAAAGGGATGCAACCAGATTATTTAAAAACTAAAACTCTACCTCTATAAGACATCTGAGGGAGTAGCCACTTCCATTTGTTCATCTTATTTTCAATTTTGTCCATGACGGTCTCCCAGTTTCTCCGCACCATGACCTCAGTACCTAGAAACAGACCGAGATATTTAAAACCGTCCCTTTCCCAGACCAGGTCTTGGGGGAGAACCGGGAGACCGTCATGCCATTCACCAACAGCGAGGGCTACACTTTTTTGCCAGTTCACCCTCGCTGCAGATAAAATATTAAAACCCAAAACAGTGTTTTCTAAAATGTCCAACTCATGCTGACTCTTAATAAAAAACAATGACGTCATCAGCATAAGCCGATAAAACCATGTTCTCACTAAAACCAGGTAAAAATCAGACCTTCAATGTTGTGGCGTAGTCTGCAGAGGAGGGGTTCTAGGGAGAGTGCGTAGAGCATCCCGGACAGAGCACAGCCCTGCCGGACGCCTCTACACACTCTAAAAGGAGCACACAGACTGCCGTTAAACTTCAGCACACTCTCAACCTCACTGTACAACACCTGGATCTTGGCTATGAAACCAGCGCTGAACCCAAACTTCCCCATTACTTTCCAGAGGAAGCTGTGCTCAACGCGGTCAAAAGCCTTTTCCTGGTCTAGAGAAATCAGACCAGTGTTAAACCCCAACGAGCTGGAGACCTCCAAAACATCCCGAATGAGGTGGACATTGTCCACCATGGACCTACCCGGGCACACAGTAGGTCTGGTCCCGATGGATGACCTGCTCCATAGCTCTCCCCAGCCTGGAGGCAAAGACCTTGGACAGAAGCTTGTAATCCACACACAGCAAAGACACAGGGCGCCAGTTTTTTTATGTCCTGTAGGTTTCCTTTTTTAGGCAGCAGCGTAACAACTGCCCTGCGGCAGGACATGGGCATGGAGCCAGAGGCCAGACTTTCATTAAAAACATCTAAAATATCGTGTGAAAAGATGTCCCAGAAGGCTTTAAAAAAAGCTCGACTGTAAGGCCATCAATGCCTGGGGCACGTCTCCCCTGCATACTCTGCAGGGCAGCGTGGACCTCCTGCAGTTGAATGGGCGCCTCAAGACAGGAGTTGGTCTCCGCAGAGACCTGAGGTAGCCCACTCAGGAACTCCTCCTGTAGAGCCTCCTGCTCCTCGTACTCACTAGAGTACAGAGAGGAGTAAAACTCCACAGCTCGCCTTCTTATCTGCCTCGGCTCCATGATCTCCTGCCCTGTGTCTGAGAGCAGTGTGTGGATTACCCGCCTCCGCCCATTCTTCCTCTCCAGGCCGAAGAAGAAGCTAGAGGGAGCATCCATCTCAGAGATGGTCTGGAATCGGGACCTGACCAGTGCACCCTGTACTTTAACGTCTAGCAGGTCTGCTAAGGCTAGCTTTTTGATTTTGAGGACTTCAAAATGTCCTCGATCTCCTGTGGACTCACTTAACTTCTCTAGTTCCACTATATCACTCTCCAGGTCCTGCATAGATCTGGTGATGTCACGTGTGACGTTGAGGGTGTGCTGTTGACATAAAAGCTTAATTTCCGTCTTACCATGGTCCCACCACTGCCTAAGACTGCTAAAATCACTCTTTCTCTGTCTAAAAAATATTCCAAAAATAAATAAGGACCTCTCTAAAATATCTGTCAAAAGTTAAAACCGAGTTAAAATGCCAATAAGCACTTTTCGGTTTCACATCTCTTATAAAAAACATGACATAGAACCAAAGAGTGATCAGTAAAAAACAGCAGGAACAATATTACACCCTTTAAAAAATATTAAAATGTTGTTTAAAACAATAAATACGATCAAGTCTGGCTGAGGAGATCCTACTCTCTCTGAGGTGAGACCATGTGTACTGTCGGCAGTCTGCATGCATCCTTCTCCATACATCCACCAGGCCATAGGTGGAGACCAGCTGCCCTAGAGCATGCTGGGAAGCTGGATGCGGCTCTGCATGGTTACGATCTAAAAGAGCATTTGCAGTACAGTTAAAATCCCCACCCAAGAATAAAAAAATCCTCCGATGCACAATCATTTAAAACCCCCACCTACCTTTTCTAAAAAGATCTTTCTCTCTGCACCGGTTGTTGGGGCATAGAGGTTAATAAAAACAGCCGTAAAATGATCAAACTGAGCTTTGACTAAAAGCAGCCTCCCCTCCATAAAATGCTGGACCTCCAGTGAGACCGGAGAGAAAGTTCTGGAGAAGAGGAAGCCCACTCCTCCACTCAGAGAGGAGCCATGGCTCAGGATGGCTTCCCCTTCCCATTCTCTCCTCCAGTCGGCCTCGTTGCTGCTGTCACTGTGAGTTTCTTGTAAAAAATAAAACATCAATGTGTTTCATTCTCATGGTTTCATAAATGCTGGCTCTTTTAGTGACATTCCTAGCTCCATTTACGTTCAAACTTCCAACTTTAAAAACATCCATAATAAATGAAATGTTAAAAGCAACAACAATAAACAATAAATTAATCAACATTGGAGCGTATTTCATCATCTAGACGTAGTTGTTTTTTTAACTTTAAGCACAAGTTTTGTTAATCTAAAACCCTCTTGGACTGTGATTTCAGAAACCTCCTTCCGGCTGTTGTGAAATCTAACGGAGGAGCAGAAAAGAACCAAATCGGGAAAAAAATTCCTCTATTTTTACACCTTGCTGATTCTTTGTTTGTTTTAGAAAACACTTAATTTCCTCAGCAGTATAGAACTTCCTCTGTTGACTGCTGCTATAATTGGGAACTTCACTTTCATCAGACACACCTTCATCACTCTCACTACCATCCGTACACACCTTCCTCACACTCTCCTCACTCACTCGGCTCGCTTTAGCCTCACTGGAGGCACTGGTAGTGTTCCGTCTGCGTTTTACAGGTAGTTTGGATTTAACTACAGCCTCTACTTCCTCCATCACTACTTCCTCCAGCACCTCCTCCTCCAGCACCTCCTCCTCCTCCAGCACCACCACCTCCTCCAGCACCACCTCCTCCTCCAGCACCACCTCCTCATCCAGCACCTCCTCCTCCAGCACCACCTCCTCCTCCAGCACCTCCTCTTCCAGCACCACCTCCTCCTCCACCACCTCCTCCTCCTCCAGCACCTCCTCCTCCAGCACCACCTCCTCCTCCACCACCTCCTCCTCCAGCACCACCTCCTCCAGCACCTCCTCCTCCTCCAGCACCACCTCCTCCTCCAGCACCACCTCCTCCTCCTCCAGCACCACCTCCTCCTCCAGCACCTCCTCCTCCAGCACCACCTCCTCCTCCAGCACCTCCTCCTCCAGCACCACCTCCTCCTCCAGCACCACCTCCTCCTCCAGCACCACCTCCTCCAGCACCACCACCTCCTCCAGCACCTCCTCCTCCTCCAGCACCACCCCCTCTACCTGTTCGCTCCACCTAACGCTGCGGCTTTGCTCACCCACCGTTTCATTTCCCTCCTCAGTCTGTACCTCCCCTGTCTCCCCAGACTGTCCCCCCTGTGTGTCCCTGAGCTCACCTGTCCGTTCCCCAGACACCCCTTCACCTGTTTGTTTTTTTTCTTTTTCTTTTTCTTTCTCCTCACCCACTAAACTACTCTCATCTTCACTCACACTCTCACTCACAACATCCACACTAACACCCGGTGTATTTACAGTACTACTCACCCGGTGCGTCCGGTCAGACACGGCATCGGCACGCCGCTGTGCAGCGCGCGGAGCGGCCATCGGCCGCTCGGAGGCGGCAGCCGGCCCCGAGGCAGCAGACCCCCCACACGGTGGGGGGTCCGCCCCCCGGCAGCGGACTGCCGGGCATCCGCCCCTCCCTCCCCCGGTACCCCCGGGGGAGGGAGGGGCGGACCCCCCTCGGCACCAGCTGCCCCTCCCGGACCGGGAGGATTCGGATCACCTCGTCTCGGGCAGGCCCTCACCGTGTGGCCCACCTCTCCACAACCAAAACATTTCATCCCTGATGACGTTGCAAAAATCACACATATCGACTATTAGTCGGCTTCTTGAGCCGTGTGTTGCTAATACAGTGGTTCTCAAACTTTTTCGGTCATTCCCCACTTTGGACAAGGCAGAATTTTCAAGCCCCACCTGCCCCCATCGGCCCAACACAATGCTAGTGAAATACGCAACAAGCTTAAACTGTTCAATTTATTGAACAACTAGTATCAGTATAGTAACAAGTTGTATCTAAATACAAACTAACGATCTACATCCAATAACAGCAAGTTCAAAAATAAAGAAAATAAAAGTACAGCTGTGTCAAAATTTGTATCAAGTTCAAAAATAGAAAATAAATAAAAGCGCCACTTTGCAATCTGTTAAAAAAAGAAAAAATGAAATCAATTTGGCAAGACAGGTCTATTTATCCCTGCATTAGTGGCTGCCATGAGCCTGGGGGGTTGCAGGCCTGATACTGCCACTCTCAAGTCATGCTCAATGGTTCAGCTGAGATCTGTACTTTGTTTTCAGTGAAGCAACAGCTGAAAAGCCCATCTCACAGAGATATGATGTGGCACAATAATATAATATAATCCAATAATATAAGATATATTACACTGCATAATGAGCACTTTTACTTTTTGGTACTTTAAGTACAATATATTTTACTTAAGGACAATGTTGAATGCAGGACTTGTAACTGACAATTTGTAACTCTAAAACACTGTTTTTTTCTACTTTTACTGAAATACATGATCTGAGTAAGTCTTCCACTTCTGGAGATCACCAACAACAGTCGTGCATGAATAGCTGCAGCAGTGTTTAACACTGAAAACACACAGCTCAGTACAGCATTTACTCAGGGCTCTTAAGTTTTAAGGACAGGCAGTGACAACTTTTGTTGAGGAAGTAACCTCCTAAATGTGCATATGACAATTATTCACCTCAATGATAAATTCATTAATTTTAATGAATTAATACACCCCTGGACTGTAATATTTCAGATGTGTTTTGAGCAAGATTTCTGCTCATGTTCAAAACTTTGTGCACATTCAAAATATATCTGTGTTCTCTGAGATTTGGAGGAGTCATGATATTTTGAGAAAAATAAAGTACCTAAAAAAAACCTATACAATAATCTACCTGCACCATAGTCTGCTGTGCATTACGTGATTGCTGTGCTGATACGGTAGACCTCAGACCTTCTGACAGACACAGAGCCCTGTTTGGGAACGTTTTGGGAAGTGTCTGTACGCTGCTCTATGCTTTTTTCTCATTGGTTGTTGCGTTAAATCTTACCCAGATACAATAGTGCTATTTTCTGATTGGCTTGTATAGCCCCTTTCTTTTTTTTTTGATTGGCTGATAAGTGGCAGGCTTGACTAAGAATTCCAGGGAAGACACGCTTGATTCCTGTCAGTTCCATAGTGAGAGCGGCGCACCAGAAAACTTCTGTGCGCTGCAGAATATTAAATATGTTATAAATAGTTTTTCCGCGTGAGAAATACAATGTGTGGCGGGATTGCGTGACAGTCACGCTCAATGTGTGACACTTGAGAGCCCTGGTTTCCTTGCAGCTCTGCTACAGTAGCAGATAACCTTTAACGTTACCTGCCGGTCACATCGTCTCTAAACAGTCCGCTCACCGTGAAGTCCTGCACGGATCAACAGATGTTAAGAGTCCGGCGGCTGCTCGCTCTGTTTGTTAAGACGCACCGAGCAGATTAATATGAAGCCGCTCGGTGTTTAATAAGCCGTTGGCCTGTTATCTGGAGCTTTCTGAAGGCCCCCCCCCGTACCGGTCAGAGAGGCGTGTTTTGTGTCTCGGTCCTCCGGTGCGTCCAGCAACGGGCTCCGGTCAGTTTTTAATTAGCCTACATTAGTAACAGTTAATTTTGTTACGGTATGAACTTAATCTTAGGAAAGGCAAACAATATAAGACAACGAAATCCAAGACTTTGTATACCAAATTCAAGGCTTTTAAGGCCTTAATTTGAGACGATCAAATGTAAGACTTTTTCAATGCTTTTAAGACCCCGCGGGTACCCTGACACACACACACACACACACACACACACACGCGCGCAGTCACTCTATAGTCTACTGCGCGGTCTTGCTCCAGATTCCGGGAGATTTGATCTCATTTGCGGGCGTCAAGGAGCCGCTATCAATATGCGGGAGATTCCCGGAACTTCCGGGACAGTTGGGATGTCTGGATAAAGATATAAAGGCATAAAAAGGAACATTTCCTCCCGTTTGGCGCGCCCCACCTGTCACGTCTCTATTCCCCACCAGTGGGGCGCGCCCCACACTTTGAGAACCGCTGTGCTAATACGCACAGGAGACCGAGGGCAACTTAGCTTAAAAAATAATCACTAAAGTATTTCTGGAGCAAAGAACTGAGGCTAAAACAATCACTAACAGTCAACTTAATGAAGCTAATGGACAAACCAACATTTTAAAGTGATAAAAAAATTTAAAAGCAGCATGCTAACATCTTTAGCATCTGTGTATGGCAATTTGCGTTAGCCGCGTTAGCATTAGCCGTTAGCTTGTTAACTTTACTAACCGCCAGAATGTGGATGTGAAGAGTTTTTCCTGCAGAAACTGGACTCCCTCTCGGCTGCTGATCTTCTCCAGGTTGGGACGCAGAGGAAGTCCGAATTCATCCATCACTGTAAGTTCATATTAGTTTAATTTATTTAAAAGAGTTTCTTCTTTAACTGCAGAGACTTTACGATCCAGCTCCGTCTTAACCAGCAGCGCGAAAACAGAGAGGCTGCCGCTCCTGATTGGCTGACTGATACTACTACTGACTCATGATTGGATACTGGTTGCTAGGTAGAAAACGTTTGGTAATAATGTCAGTAAAGGGATACATATTTAAACTGACAGATATCAGCATGAAACTTTCCCAGGTATTTTTTTTGTATTGCGTGTTTGTGTGTGCGTGTGTGTGCATGTGTAAAGTAACCATACTGTCTATGAAAGTAACTAACTAAAGCTGTAACAGATGAATGTAGTGCAGTAACTAAAGTAACTAGTAACTAAAGCTGTAACAGATGAATGTAGCGGAGTAACTAAAGTAACTAGTAACTAAAGCTGTAACAGATGAATGTAGAGGAGTAACTAAAGTAACTAGTAACTAAAGCTGTAACAGATGAATGTAGTGCAGTAACTAAAGTAACTAGTAACCAAAGCTGTAACAGATGAATGTAGTGGAGTAACTAAAGTAACTAGTAACTAAAGCTGTAACAGATGAATGTAGTGCAGTAACTAAAGTAACTAGTAACTAAAGCTGGAACAGATGAATGTAGAGGAGTAACTAAAGTAACTAGTAACTAAAGCTGGAACAGATGAATGTAGAGGAGTAACTAAAGTAACTAGTAACTAAAGCTGTAACAGATGAATGTAGTGCAGTAACTAAAATAACTAGTAACTAAAGCTGTAACAGATGAATGTAGTGGAGTAACTAAAGTAACTAGTAACTAAAGCTGTAACAGATGAATGTAGTGCAGTAACTAAAGTAACTAGTAACTAAAGCTGTAACAGATGAATGTAGTGGAGTAACTAAAGTAACTAGTAACTAAAGCTGGAACAGATGAATGTAGAGGAGTAACTAAAGTAACTAGTAACTAAAGCTGTAACAGATGAATGTAGTGCAGTAACTAAAGTAACTAGTAACTAAAGCTGTAACAGATGAATGTAGCGGAGTAACTAAAGTAACTAGTAACTAAAGCTGTAACAGATGAATGTAGAGGAGTAACTAAAGTAACTAGTAACTAAAGCTGTAACAGATGAATGTAGTGCAGTAACTAAAGTAACTAGTAACTAAAGCTGTAACAGATGAATGTAGTGGAGTAACTAAAGTAACTAGTAACTAAAGCTGGAACAGATGAATGTAGTGGAGTAACTAAAGTAACTAGTAACTAAAGCTGTAACAGATGAATGTAGTGCAGTAACTAAAGTAACTAGTAACTAAAGCTGTAACAGATGAATGTAGTGGAGTAACTAAAGTAACTAGTAACTAAAGCTGTAACAGATGAATGTAGTGCAGTAACTAAAGTAACTAGTAACTAAAGCTGGAACAGATGAATGTAGTGGAGTAACTAAAGTAACTAGTAACTAAAGCTGGAACAGATGAATGTAGTGGAGTAACTAAAGTAACTAGTAACTAAAGCTGTAACAGATGAATGTAGTGCAGTAACTAAAGTAACTAGTAACTAAAGCTGTAACAGATGAATGTAGTGGAGTAACTAAAGTAACTAGTAACTAAAGCTGTAACAGATGAATGTAGTGCAGTAACTAAAGTAACTAGTAACTAAAGCTGGAACAGATGAATGTAGTGGAGTAACTAAAGTAACTAGTAACTAAAGCTGGAACAGATGAATGTAGTGGAGTAACTAAAGTAACTAGTAACTAAAGCTGTAACAGATGAATGTAGTGCAGTAACTAAAGTAACTAGTAACTAAAGCTGTAACAGATGAATGTAGTGGAGTAACTAAAGTAACTAGTAACTAAAGCTGTAACAGATGAATGTAGTGCAGTAACTAAAGTAACTAGTAACTAAAGCTGGAACAGATGAATGTAGTGGAGTAACTAAAGTAACTAGTAATTAAAAGTAACTAGTAACTAAAGCTGTAACAGATGAATGTAGTGCAGTAACTAAAGTAACTAGTAACTAAAGCTGTAACAGATGAATGTAGTGCAGTAACTAAAGTAACTAGTAACTAAAGTAACTAGTAACTAAAGCTGGAACAGATGAATATAGTGGAGTAACTAAAGTAACTAGTAACTAAAGCTGTAACAGATGAATGTAGTGCAGTAACTAAAGTAACTAGTAACTAAAAGTAACTAGTAACTAAAGCTGTAACAGATGAATGTAGTGCAGTAACTAAAGTAACTAGTAACTAAAAGTAACTAGTAACTAAATCTGGAACAGATGAATGTAGTGGATTAACTAAAGTAACTAGTAACTAAAAGTAACTAGTAACTAAAGCTGTAACAGATGAATGTAGTGCAGTAACTAAAGTAACTAGTAACTAAAGCTGTAACAGATGAATGTAGTGCAGTAACTAAAGTAACTAGTAACTAAAGCTGTAACAGATGAATGTAGTGCAGTAACTAAAGTAACTAGTAACTAAAGTAACTAGTAACTAAAGCTGGAACAGATGAATATAGTGGAGTAACTAAAGTAACTAGTAACTAAAAGTAACTAGTAACTAAAGCTGGAACAGATGAATGTAGTGGAGTAAAACGTACAATATTTCTCTCTGAAATGTAGCGGAGTAGAAGTAGAAAGTGGCATGAAAAGAAAAGACTCAAGTAAAGTACAAGTACCTCAACATTTGGTACTGAAGTACAGTACTGGAGTAAATGTACTTAGTTACATTTCAACAGCTCTCTAAACCAGTGGTTCTCAAATGGGGGTACGCGTACCCCTGGGAGGACTTTGGAGTACTGCAGGGGGTACGTGAACTTTTTGCAAAATGCTCATATAAAAATATGTCATCTCAGTTACAAGGTTGTTGTTGTTTAGTAAATATATCACTGCAGACACTGTATTGTTCCTCTTTATATAGGTGTACAAATTATTTTGGGCAGGTCTTGGCTTAAAAACACAATTCAAAGGGGGTACATTATTGAAAAAAGTTTGAGAACCCCTGCTCTAAACTACTACAGAGTCCCCTGCTCCTGAAGAAACATTTGACCTACTTTTATGACTTTGACCAATGAGCGGCGATGTTGGCTCTGACCAATGAGCGGCGCTCTTGGCTCTGACCAATGAGCGGCGCTGTTGGCTCGGTAGTGTTCACCATGGTAACGGAACGCCTGTGCTGTTGTGTGTGTGTGAAACCAAACATTCAGAGACTGAGCCGCCTCATAACTCATCATAACTTCATCATAACTCATCATAACTCATCATAACTTCATCAACAACGGAGAAAAGTCGACGTTAAGTTTGACATTTTGATGTTTTTAAAATGCTGCTGAGTCAAAGAAGAACAAAATGTCGGGAGTTCACGGGACCGACGCCTCATTCAGTTGCTTTGGTGAGACACGGCACACACACACACACACACAGTACACACACACACACACACACACACACACACACACACACACACGGTACACACACACACACACACGGTACACACACGGCACCAACTGACAACTAGCTACGGTTTAAACCAACGGTCAGAAAACCTTCCTAACTAGTTTAACCATCTGTAATCTGAGTAACTAGTTAAACCGTCTGATTGTGTGTGTGTCTGTGTGTGTGTTTGTGTGTCTGTGTGTGTGTTTGTGTGTGTGTGTGTGTGTGTGTGTGTGTGTGTGTGTGTGTGTGTGTGTGTGTAGGTGTGTGTGTAGGTGTGTGTGCGCGTGCGTGTCTGTAGGTGTGTGTGTATGTGTGTGCGTGTAGGTGTGATGATATATGATATGAGGTTTATTGATTATGTATTCCAAAAAGAAGTGTAAAACTAGTGTTAATAAGTTGATATTAGTGATGAATATGGTTAGTGGGAAATATACGCAGAAAAAAAGCTAAACTTAAAAGAAAAGTGTCAGAAACCTCAAAATAAGGTCTCATAAAGGGTACATTTATATTTGCATTGTCGACAGGATCACAACACAAGAGTTAATATAGGTCAGATATATGTGGATGTTTTTAAAGTCCAGTTTAATTTAACATAAACAAAACGGTTAAAAACGGCTTTGAGATGTGTTTTTATTTTAAATATTAATCAAACGAACATGTAGATTCAACATGGAAACAAACAAACTAACTTAAGACTAAAAAACAGGCTGTGTTACATCTATACTTCTAGTCAACTTCAGTCAGTTATTTCTTATCAATTTGGTCGGAAAGAAACCCAAATGTCTTATAATGAAAGTTAGAAAACAACAGGAGGGTTAAATACATGTTGGTGAAGTCTCTGTCTATCACTGGAGGAGGTAACTACTATAGGTCTATGGTCCACTGATAATATTAATATTCTATCACTGGAGGAGGTAACTACTATAGGTCTATGATCCACTGATAATATTAATATTCTATCACTGGAGGAGGTAACTACTATAGGTCTATGGTCCACTGATAATATTAATATTCTATCACTGGAAGAGGTAACTACTATAGGTCTATGGTCCACTGATAATATTAATATTCTATCACTGGAGGAGGTAACTACTATAGGTCTATGGTCCACTGATAATATTAATATTCTATCACTGGAGGAGGTAACTACTATAGGTCTATGGTCCACTGATTATATTAATATTCTATCACTGGAGGAGGTAACTACTATAGGTCTATGGTCCACTGATAATATTAATATTTCTATCACTGGAGGAGGTAACTACTATAGGTCTATGGTCCACTGATAATATTAATATTCTATCACTGGAGGAGGTAACTACTATAGGTCTATGGTCCACTGATAATATTAATATTCTATCACTGGAGGAGGTAACTACTATAGGTCTATGGTCCACTGATAATATTAATATTCTATCACTGGAGGAGGTAACTACTATAGGTCTATGGTCCACTGATAATATTAATATTCTATCACTGGAGGAGGTAACTACTATAGGTCTATGGTCCACTGATTATATTAATATTCTATCACTGGAGGAGGTAACTACTATAGGTCTATGGTCCACTGATTATATTAATATTCTATCACTGGAGGAGGTAACTACTATAGGTCTATGGTCCACTGATTATATTAATATTCTATCACTGGAGGAGGTAACTACTATAGGTCTATGGTCCACTGATAATATTAATATTCTATCACTGGAGGAGGTAACTACTATAGGTCTATGGTCCACTGATTATATTAATATTCTATCACTGGAGGAGGTAACTACTATAGGTCTATGGTCCACTGATAATATTAATATTCTATCACTGGAGGAGGTAACTACTATAGGTCTATGGTCCACTGATAATATTAATATTCTATCACTGGAGGAGGTAACTACTATAGGTCTATGGTCCACTGATTATATTAATATTCTATCACTGGAGGAGGTAACTACTATAGGTCTATGGTCCACTGATTATATTAATATTCTATCACTGGAGGAGGTAACTACTATAGGTCTATGGTCCACTGATAATATTAATATTCTATCACTGGAGGAGGTAACTACTATAGGTCTATGGTCCACTGATAATATTAATATTCTATCACTGGAGGAGGTAACTACTATAGGTCTATGATCCACTGATAATATTAATATTCTATCACTGGAGGAGGTAACTACTATAGGTCTATGGTCCACTGATTATATTAATATTCTATCACTGGAGGAGGTAACTACTATAGGTCTATGATCCACTGATAATATTAATATTCTATCACTGGAGGAGGTAACTACTATAGGTCTATGGTCCACTGATAATATTAATATTCTATCACTGGAGGAGGTAACTACTATAGGTCTATGGTCCACTGATTATATTAATATTCTATCACTGGAGGAGGTAACTACTATAGGTCTATGGTCCACTGATTATATTAATATTCTATCACTGGAGGAGGTAACTACTATAGGTCTATGGTCCACTGATTATATTAATATTCTATCACTGGAGGAGGTAACTACTATAGGTCTGTGGTCCACTGATTATATTAATATTCTATCACTGGAGGAGGTAACTACTATAGGTCTATGGTCCACTTATTATATTAATATTCTATCACTGGAGGAGGTAACTACTATAGGTCTATGGTCCACTGATAATATTAATATTATCAACAACTGTGTGTCTGTGGTGACATCTCCTGGGAAATATCCTGTATTACACTTTTCCTCTAAGTATGAATTCACACTCTTTATCTATTTAACGATGAATGGTGAATCAGTAATCTATATAAAGGCTGTAATCAATAATTTTGCTTTAACAAACATAATAAAAATAATCTTATAAAAATTAATCTTGGCTTCTGAGCAACCAAGTGAAGAAACAACCGGCTGAGTTTTCTGGCTGCTGATTGTGTAAATATGTTTTCAGGGATGAACTGAACTGAACTGAACTATGAAGTCCAAGAGGAGAAAAAGAGGTTTTAACGAAGTTATATCTCTGTCGGAAAGGAAGAAAGAAAGTCGCAAAAGTGACAAAAATGTCTAAAAAAGTGATCGAAACATCGAAAATAGAGACGAGAATGTCTCAAAAAGTGAGAAAAAGTTTGGAAAAGGAGACAAAAGTGTGAAAAAAAAGTGACATTATTTTCTTCTCAAATAAGCTGATAAATATCTAAAGACTAAGTGTGTGTTTGTGTGATTTGTGTGTCAAACAGAGAGCCAAGTTCCCGTCCAGGAGGCCTGTGGACCATCTGATCCTGGACCGACAGAAGCAGGACGCTGCCAGAGAAGAGATCCAGGACTTCACCAAGAACCAGCAGAGCTTCAACATGAAGACTTGGTGGCTGCAGACTTCAGACCGACGCTTCCTCCAAGGATCCGTCCAGAGACAAGTCGGAGCTGCTCTGACCCAGCAGGAGGTCCACGTGGACCAGAGGAGGGACAGGTTGGTCTCTTACTCAACATTCCTTTATTTGGCATTTTAATGCTCCACATACAAACTAAACTGGGTTTCACACATCCACCAAGAAAGCAAAAACTTTAAAATTACGAGCTGAGAAATGAAAACAGTTCATAAATCAGATAAGATTACACTAAAATATAATTTAATATAAAGTTATACTGCCACTGGATCGTCGCGGAAGCGTTCTTCTGGCTTTTTCTTACTTTCGTAAGTTAATTAGACATCTAAATTTCCATGTGTATGAAAATTCACACTTTTCAGATTAGATTAAATTTGATTGTCATTTAGCAGAGTCCAGGTACAGAGCCAATGAAATGCAGTGGACATCCAACCAGAAGTGCAAAAGAAGCATTAAATACCAAAGTGCAGGTTGAGTACAGTATTATTCTGTGCAGTTACGTAGACGATAGAGATTAATTATGTACAACAGTGTAGAGTTAGATAAATACAGGTTTATTTATATATATATATATTTATATTTTAACCAGATTATATGTCTACAGTGGACAGAGTGTTATATACAGAGAATTAAAAAAGATATATATCTTTTTTAATTCTCTGCAATATATATATATATATATATATATATATATATATATATATATATATATATATATATATATATATATATATATATATATATCTTTTTAATTCTCTGCAATATATATATATATATATATATATATATATATATATATATATATAGATATATATAGATATTTAGATTCTTCAAAGTAGCCACCCTTTGCTTTTTTTGATAACTCTGCAAACCCTTGGTGTTCTCTCAATGAGCTTCATGAGGTAGTCACCTGAAATGGTTTTACCTTCACAGGTGTGCTTTGTCAGGGTTCATTAGTGGAATTATTTCCATTATTAATAAAAAAGCTACTTTGATGAATCTAAAATATAAGACATGTTTTCAGTTATTTCACACTTTTTTGTTAAGTACATAATTCCATATGTGTTCATTCATAGTTTTGATGCCTTCAGTGAGAATCTACAATGTAAATAGTCATGAAAATAAAAGGAAACGCATTGAATGAGAAGGTGTGTCCAAACTTTTTGGCCTGTACAGACCAGAGACTGGATCAGGCAGATGTGTCCACGGGGTCTGAACACAAAGACAGTTACAGTATGAAGTACTGGACTTATGGGAGCTGTGAGATGTGATACAATACTTTCATCCTGTCTGTCTGTCTGTCTGTCTGTCTGTCTGCCCCCCCTGCCTTTCTGTCTGCCTGTCTGTCTGTCTGCCCCCCCTGTCTGTCTGCCTGTCTGTCTCTCTGTCTGTCTCCAGGCTGCGTGCGCTGCTGGAGGAGGAGGAGCAGCAACTCCTGCAGGAGATGGAGGAGATGATGGAGACTCCGGTGGAGAGACAGGCGAAGATGAGAGAACGAGCCAAAGCTCTGAGAGAGAGGAGAGAGACAGACAGGCAGAAGATGGTCTCAGAGAAGATGGATCAGCTGTTCAGGTAAACAGAGAGACAGACAGGCAGAAGATGGTCTCAGAGAAGATGGATCAGCTGTTCAGGTAAACAGAGAAACAGACAGGCAGAAGATGGTCTCAGAGAAGATGGATCAGCTGTTCAGGTAAACAGAGAGACAGACAGGCAGAAGATGGTCTCAGAGAAGATGGATCAGCTGTTCAGGTAAACAGGTCCACTTCCTCCACCCTTTCACATTAAAAGCCTCCCAGCCTGCTCTCATTAAGGGCCGTTACAGAGTCAACGCGTGCAACGCGAGCAACGCGAACAAGCAACGCGAGCGACGTTTCTTGTGGCAGTGGTGGGAGCATACGATACTTGTGGCAGAGAGGCGTCCCGCCGCCCCATTAGAAGCATATTTGGCGTCACAGGGTCTCGGTCTGCTGCATTAGCTGACACATATCCCAATGGTTTAGAGTTAAGCATTTCTTCCACCTCAATCAGCAGTGTCAGAAAGACTTCCTCAGGAAGAGCTTCGGTCCCCATGACAACCTGTAGAGCAGTCTTAGTGGAACAGATTTCCCGCTCCCATATGCCCCCAAAGTGAGGGGCCCCAGGGGGATTAAACTTGAACGTGATCTGATGCTTAGCTAGACCTTCATGTACCTGAGGCTCCATGGCAGCGAAGGTCTCTTTCAGTTCTCTTTCTGCACCTTGGAAATTTGTCCCTTGGTCGGACAGGATCTCAGATTGGGTGCCACGACGGGCGATGAAACGTCTGAGGGCTAGCAAAAAGGCATCAGAATCAATGCTGTTGATCAGATCCAGGTGTATGCACTTTGTTGTTGATAAGCCGCAGGCGTGCCGGTGGCAAGTCGGCCATAACTGGCACTGCTGGCTTGCCTCTACATCTTTGGCAGTCCACACATGTCCTTTGGTGTTGCTTGATTGCCTGTCGACCCCGCAAAACCCAGTATTGGCGCCGCAGTTTTGCAAATACCCGTTCGGGCCCTGGATGCAGCAGCTTTATGTCAAACGCTTTAATGAGGAGACGTGTCACTTGGTGATTGCAGTCCAGGATAATTGGATGGATGTCCTCCACGCTAGTTTGGTTCACATGCCGTAGACGTCCTCCCACTCTCATTAATCCAGTATGAACATCCATCTCCGGTGCCAGCATCTTCAATCGACTGTGTGATGATACTGGTTTATTGGCTTTGAGGGCTTTCATCTCTTTCGGGAAGCTGTAAGTCTGGCATGATTGCAAGAGGTGGAGTTCTGCCTCCCGCAACTCATACTTCTGTGCATTGGCATCTGTTCCTGCCGCCCCGTTTAAAGCCTGCTGCGTGGCCTTTACCAGTTCTGACCAGTCTGTAAACTGGGTGACATCTTGGCAGCGACGGAGCTGACTGAGTTAGCCCACAGAAGACATCCCTTCTCAGCTCATCTAGAACCTCTGACTCTCGTACACTTGGTGGAGCTGGCCACTGCTCTACTGGGCCCCAGAGGAATGCAGGTCCTTGGATCCAGCGGTTTGGGAGTGTGAGCTCAGCCAGCATTTTGCCTCTGGTGACATCATCTGCCGGGTTGTTGGCTGATTCGACATATCTCCAATCACAGGGGTTAGTTAACTCCTGTATCTCCGTGACTCTGGTGCCGACGAAAACCTTGAAGCGACAGGAGTCAGATTTCAGCCATGACAAGACTGTCGTTGAATCAGTCCAGAGATGGGTGTTCTTAAAGGGGTGATAGAATGCAAAACCGATTTTACCCTGTCATAGTTGAATAACGACAGTTCGGTGGGTAAATAGGACATACATAGAAGCTCAAAGTCCCACTGACACCCCTTTGCTATGAAAATCTCATATTTTGAAACTGCCACTGAAAACGGGCAAATCCCAACAAAGTTGCCTGCGTAGGCATCTCAAAAACCGGAACCTTTGTCAGCCCATGGGTGTATTAAGAGAACAGTCACGCCCCAACATTTACATAGGCTACACAACTGACCTGAGATCAGGTAGTCTTCTGAATCTAGCTAGGTCACGCAGATCTCTGCTATTCCATTACAAAATTCACTTCTGAAACTTTTTTATTCGAGAAATCAACTATGTAAAGCTCAAATATTGGCCGTTTTACGAAAATGGATGGTTAATTGCAAATGTTGTCCGACTGCGTGTCGGAGTTCGGCACCGGTGCTGCCTGTGTTGTTGCCTCGCCGCCCAGCCTGCCTTCCTTCACACACCCCGGCCTGCTCTGAGGAACTTGGAGCTCCGTTACGGCTTCACTCCATACCCGCGCAAAGTCACCGGTTTTTGGATAATGGATTACTACACGCTGGTGCTCTGACAGAGCTCCAGGGCCTGCAGCTCCCCTCTTCCTGCTAGCTAAATGCCAGGTGTGTGTGAGTGAGAGCACGGTCAGCGAGCTTGTTACACCAGCAATCTGTTACCACAGGTTCCAGTTAATATTTTAATGTGTGTAATTATAATGTGTTGAGTTATTTAAACAAACGATTGGGGAAATAAACGCTGCTTGTCCGCGAGTCTCATTGATAGAGCCTGCGGCTGGATGTAGCTCTATCAATGAGAGCGTGGTAAGTGGCGTGACGAAATTCAAACTGTAGCTAAATATACTCGAATTACGACCAAAAATGAAGCTAACTAGCCGTGATTTGTAGCTACACACAGCTAGGATTGAAGGGACAGTCATAGCTAACGAAACCCCCACTGTTCACAAATATTCATTAACTTGAAATCGGACATCGTAGTTAGCTTTATAAGACATTTAGTTAGATGTGTAAGTGGCGTGACGAAATTCAAACTGTAAATATACTCTGAATTACGACCAAAAAATGAAGCTAATTAGCCATGATTTGTAGCTACACATAGATAGGATTGAAGGGACAGTCGCAGCTAACGAAACACCTAGCTAAACTTCAGAAATATTAACTTGAAATCGGACACAGTTAGCTTTATAAGACATTTAGATGTTGTATAGCTAAGTGGCGTGACATTGTGTGTAACATGTGGTAAGAGATTGCTGGTGTAACAAGCTCTCTGACCGCGCTCTCACTCTCACACATGGGCCATTTAGCTAGCAGGAAGAGGGGAGCTGCAGGCCCTGGAGCTCTGTCAGGGCTGCCAGCCTAACGGAGCTCACAGCAGGCCGGGGTCTGTGAAGGAAGGCAGGCCGGGCGGCGAGGCAGCAGCACCGCCGCTGAAGTCCGACACACAGTCTTACCATATTTGCAATTAGCCATCAATTTTCGTAAAACGGCCCATATTTGAGCTTTATATAGTTGATTTCTCACATAAAAAAGTCTCAGAAGTGAATTTGGTAATGAAACATTGCAGTGTCTGGAATATGAGATTCTGTCGCTTCTCTAATGTGTGTGTATTGGGGATTCGCTCAACCAATCAGCGCGCATCTCTAAGGTCTGCCTATGGCAATTCGCTCAACCAATCAGCGCGCAGTTCATCTAAATATTCACGAGCATACCATATTTGGAAGAAAAGCTCTTGTTTCAAATAGAGCCAAAACACAGGGATGCATAAGGGCCAATAAAATATCAACCAGGCCATTTTCAGCCCAACAAATGTTGCATATCCAATTAGGAGACCATAAGGAACAGTGTGAAATACTCTATATAATCATTCTATCACCCCTTTAAGTGGTATCGTGAGCTCCTTGTGCAGGAGGGAAGATAGTTGGGCCCCGGTTAACGCTGCACAGAGTTCAAGTCGTGGCATTGATAATTGCCGCTTTGGTGCGACACGTGAGCGGGCCATCACGAAAGCGACATGAACCTTGCCTGCACTCACCACCACCAAGTAGGCCACAGATCCATAGGCTTGCTCAGATGCGTCACAGAAAACATGTAGATTGTATTCTGTGTCTGCTGGGTCGAACTGTCGTGGTGCGTACCTCCGAGGCAAGGTAATGTTCGCCAAGTCTGGTAGTTCTTTCTCCCAGTTAACCCATGCTGCCAAGAGATCAGGTGGGAGGTTAGGATCATCCCAGTCTCTCTTTTTTGCCCATAACTTCTGGATCAGAACCTTCGCCCGTGTAGTGTATGGGATGATCACGCCTAAGGGATCATACTGGGTGGCCAACACACGGTACATAGTGCGCATGGTAGGCGCTAATGTCTCTAGCGGTCTGATCTTGTAGCCAAGCCTATCAGGAAGACAGTGCCAACTCAGTCCCAGAGCTGGTTCTTGTGGGTTGGAGTGCTTCTCCAGAAGACAGAGGTCAGTGGTTTTGGATTTAGCTTCAGCAGGGAGATGAGAGACAACTGACAAATCATTACTTGCCCATTGACGGATCTCAAACCCACCAGTTTCCAGCAGGTTGCAGAGTTTGTCCACCAGACGTGTAGCAGCTGCAGCAGTAGAAAGGCTCCGGAGACAGTTGTCAACGTAGAACGACTCTTCTAGAGCTTGCATAACGTCCTCATTTCCGGCTGCATGATCCTTCACATGCTTTAGAAGTGCGAAGGTAGCCCAACATGGGCTGCTAGTTGTGCCAAACGGCAGGACTTCCCACTGGTAGATGTCTGGGGGCTCATTCCGTCTTAGGTTCCTCCAGGCGAAACGCACCAGGGGTTGGACCTCGGTTAACAGGTGCACCTGGTGGAACATCGCCTTAATGTCGCCGCTCACTGCCACGGAATGCTCTCTGAACCTCAAGAGCACCCCAAAGCAATGACGGACTAAGAGCTGGACCTGGAGTGAGTTGGTCATTGAGGGAGAGTCCCTGATAAGTGAAGGAACAATTAAACACAAGCCTGTGTTTTCCGTTGTGTTCAACCAAGTGATGTGGAATAAACCACGACTCACGCGTCTGGGTAACTTCCTCTCAACTGAGCTTTTGACGCACCCTGCATCAATAAGCCTCTTTATCTCTGCCTCATAGATGAGCGCTTTGGCCGGGTCACCTGCCAGTCTCCTTTCCGTACGCCGAAGAGTCGGCATCACAAAGTCAAAAGGTGCTCTCAGTAGAGGTGCATTTTTGATACGCAGCAATGGCGTAGCATATCTCAAAGTGTCACCATCCTTCGCACGAATTGTGTGCTCCTCCAGGAGATTAACAGCTTCTTGGTCCTGACGTGACCGTGTTGCCATTTTCTCGCTCCTAAAGGGCAGGACATCGAGCTGCCACAAACGCTCCACATGTTGATAAAGGTCATCGGGAGCTGGTCTGAAGCAGGTAAAGTAGCAGTTGGTTGGCACTTGATGAGGCATGAGTCCGTCAGGCCCCTGGAGAGTCCAGCCAAGCTCCGTGTGTACTGCTGCTGGTCCGCCACTAGGGCTGAGACGTACAGGTTCCTTGGCCACGATCAGGTGTGTGTTATCGGCTCCGATGAGGAGAAGTGGCTGCACTTTGCTGAAGGGCTGGATCGGGATTCCTCTCAGGTGGCGGTAGCGCTTCTGCAAAGCAGGCACTGGGTACGATTGTTCAGCCAATTAGCAGAGAATGCCCCTATTATGGCATGTCCTTTGTCAGGTTTAGACGGTGATGCGATCTGGAAACAAACAGATGACCCCTTGATGTGAGCAATGTCCTGTCTTATTGTTCTCAGGGCCATGGACTCAAGTTCTCCCGCAAGCCCAAGATGGTTGCCTCTGTGAGAATGATGGCACGTTCGGCGCCGTCATCCAGAATTTCATATGTATGCAATGATTTCTTTCCATTACTCACAATGACAGGAACGATCTTCAGATAGACACCCGCAACTTGTTTGATAGGGGTAAGTGATGCTCCCTCCACTGGGGTGATGAGGTAGACACCTGAATTTGGCTTAGCGATGACGTGCAGTAAATGGAGGTGAATCTCCTGACATTCACTGCATGGCTTCTTTAGTGTACATGTGCCAGGCTCATGGTGTTGATACCATAAGCGTTGTAGGCTCAGCCTGGGAGGTGTCACTACCATGGTAGATGGTCACTGGCGGAGCCCTTTGCTTTGGTGAACCTGCGTTCTTGTCCTTTTTGCCATTAACGGCTTTCTCGGTTTGGTTTCGTTGACAAAGTTTGGATGACAGCCGTTGAGCTTCAGCCTTCACCTTAATCCACCCTGCAAGGTCTCTAAGATTGTAAGGATTAAGGCCCTGTGTCCGCAGTCGACCACGTACTTGCAGATGCTCTATGAATCTGTCCCTCAAATTTCTTGGAAGCTTACTGAGAAGCCTATCCACATGGCCTGTTGACATCAACTCCAGTCCATTTGGGCCCTCTAGAGAGGTGAGCATCCCTACCAACAAGTCAACACGTAAGGCAAAACTTGGAAGGCTTTGAAGTCCCCTGCTTTGACTTCAGGTGATTTCAAGATTGCAGCGATTTCCCCTTGGGCAAGCTGATGAGGCTGTCCATATTCCTGCTGTAGGGCTTGCATTGCAGCGGTGTAGGGTTGAGCGTGAAGGCGGCAAGCCTGTGCAATTAGGTGGGCTTCTTCCAGCACCAGCTGCTCCATGAGGACCCTATACTTGTAATGTTCCTACAGCTCAGCATGTGGGTTCAGACTGTTGAGCCTGGTTGCATGTGTGCTGCGGCATATTGAGGGGGATAAGACAGATGATAGGAAGGCTGCAATGGCTGAATAGCTGCCTGAACTGGGGGATAGGGCAGAATATAGGAAGGCTGCAACGGCCGAGTAACTGCCTGAGCTGGGAGATAGGGCGGTGCTAATCCACCGGCTACGTTGTGTGGTAGGGCGTATGGCGCTGATGACCATGTTGGTAATAGCTGACTAACCTGCTGTGCAGCTGCTGTTGGTGCGCCATAGTGTAGGTGTGACGTGGCTGACGCTGGTACGAAGCCTGGCTATGTAGATACTGCCCATCCTGATTGATTAACTGTAGGTGCAACAACTGGCATTGACTGTGTTAAGATTGAAGATGTAGGGGCAGGTACAGGTATTTGTTAAGCTGGTACTGTACTTAAAGGCAGCTGGAGATTTTGACTAGTTATGGGCATCTGTTCTATGATGGGCTGTGACCAACTGGTGTATGTTGTCTGTGGGATGTATTGAGAGCCACCTGCTGCTGGAGCTAAAGCCTGAGGGGATGTATAGCTCATCTGTGACACTAGTGGATACACTGGAGACAGTGTGGACACGGGCGGCCCTGGCCGCAATGCAGAAGGTGGGACATAATCCCAATACTACTCACTTGTGTTGATCTGGGAACATAGGCAGGGGTGTGGGAGCTATGCGGAAGTGCGTGGAATTTGATAGAGCCAGCAGATAAGGAGCCATCCTCCTCTGAATCCGCTTCACTTCCGTGCTGTCCTTCCTCTTGTCGGAAATGCTGACGTCCTAAACCTCCACTCAGCTGACTAGAGAGAGCTGACAGTTCTGCTTTGCCTACTACATCCTGTGTTCTCTGATCCAATCTCATCTGGTGCCCGAGCACTGCTGGTAACTGGTCACCTGTCAGAGAGTATGCTGGTTCCCCACTTGATGAACGCAGTTCTGGAGTGGTGGCACTAAGAGGTTTAGTCATGAGCAAGGCTTGAGGTAGGTTCACCTGATAATCTTGCAGGTGTGCAGGAAGATGTCTGCTCCGTCTCTGTCCGAATATTGTCGGTAGGACTGTTGCTGCTTCCTTTTCTGCCATTCTGTTCCACTGTAGGTAAAGATATCCGGCTCGAAGGACCAATGTAAGATTGTACTGAACTGAATATGTATATCCGTAACAGTTGTAGGCCGGCTCCTCATCTACAGTGGGTCTCCGGATAGAGAGATAGACACAGGGGGCAGAGGTCTTGATTCCACTTAACTTTACTGATGTTCAGAATCCTGTACAGTGGTTTGAACAGCAGGAACAGCTTTCTGGCTATGTAGAAAGGTAGTATGATGCCTGTATGGTATATGTATGTACGGATGTATGGTATCTGAAATAATAATCAGAGTAGAAAACAATAGTGGGTCAATGTGACAGCAAAATGAATGCATGTCATATGTCAAATGAATACAAAACTGTCACGTTAGCAGTAGCGCGTTAGCATTAGCTTAATAACAGTGATGTAGAAACAGTATAAACTCTACTCATTGAAATAACAACAATCAAACTATCTAAATCGTCCTTAAACCCAATAAAGCTCTGCCACAGAACATCTAGGTGACTGAAACATAGGTTCTGGTTATTTAACAAACTTACATGTGCTCATTCACGCATACAATGTTCATTCCTTGGCTGCACCGAGTGGAATAACTCACTACGAAACAGACGCAGTAGTAAAGGACCCCAGTCTTGGCTTAGCTGCCCGGCCTAATGCCTGTCCCTTTATCTAACTAATACTGCCACCTAGTGGGAACAGTGGGAATTCAGTACAACTAGTATGTTTCCTGCAGTAATCTGATTACTGTCTCTAACTCCAGGGATCAGTGTGTACTAGTATGTTTCCTGCAGTAATCTGATTACTGTCTCTAACCCCAGGGACCAGTGTGTTCCAGTATGTGTCCTGTAGTAAAGTAATCTGATTACCAGGGACCAGTGTGTACCAGTATGTGTCCTTTAGTAAAGTAATCTGATTACCAGGGACCAGTGTGAGGAGCTGAGGACGGTTCAGAGCCAGCGCAGAGAGCAGCAGGTGTGTTTGGAGCGAGCAGCTCAGCTGGAGAGTCGCCAGCAGCAGCGCCAGCGCCAGCGGCAGGAAGAGCAGCTGTTTGCTGAGCTGTGGGAGGCCGACCGGCGAGCCAAAGACCAGAAAGAGGAGCAGGAAGCTCAGCGGCGCCAGAACAGGAACCTTCAGACGCTGGACGCCATCAGGACTCAGATGGAGGCAGCGGAGCAGCAGAGACAGAAACACAAAGAGCTGAGAGAGGAGGAGGCTGCACTCATGGTCTGTTATTATCACAGAGCTTTATATTACATAGATTACATCATCACATGGTCTGTTATTATCACAGAGCTTTATATTACATATATTACATCATCACATGATGTTTGTGTGTGTTTGTCCTCCAGCTTCAGCAGCAGAGATGTTAACATGTTTGTGTGTGTTTGTCCTCCAGCTTCAGCAGCAGAGATGTTAACATGTTTCTGTGTGTGTGTGTGTGTGTGTGTGTGTCCTCCAGCGTGAGCAGCAGCAGATGCAGCAGCTCCAGCTGCAGCGTGAGCAGCAGCAGACTCTGCAGCAGCAGCAGCAGAACCGGAGGCAGCTGGATCAGGGTCTCCGGCTGAAGATGAAGCGTCTGGCCCGGGAGCAGCAGGACCAGCTGGAGCTGGACATGAGCATCCTGCAGACGCTGCTGCAACAGGAAACGGACCACAAACAGGAAGCTGCTCACAGGAAGGTAAACACACCTAGGGCCCTATCTTGCACCCAGCGCAATTGCCTTTGTACACCGACGCATGTATCATTCCTATTTTGCACCCGACGCACAGCGGACTTTTCCCTCCACAGACGCACGTCGGTAAATTAGGGAATGTATTTGCGCTCCCGGGGGCGGTTCAGCGAAAAGAGGAGGCGTGTTCGGGCATAAACGGTCCCTTGCTGCTATTTTGCAGTTTCAGAAAACGATTCCGCCACTGACCAGGAAAAACCTGGTCTAAAGTCAGTGGTGCTAGTCTAAAGTCAGTGGTGCTAGTCTAAAGTCAGTGGTACTAGTCTAAAGTCAGTGGTGCTAGTCTAAAGTCAGTGGAGCTAGTCTAAAGTCAGTGGTACTAGTCTAAAGTCAGTGGTCCTAGTCTAAAGTCAGTAGTGCTAGTCTAAAGTCAGTGGTACTAGTCTAAAGTCAGTGGTGCTAGTCTAAAGTCAGTGGTGCTAGTCTAAAGTCAGTGGTACTAGTCTAAAGTCAGTGGTGCTAGTCTAAAGTCAGTGGTGCTAGTCTAAAGTCAGTGGTCCTAGTCTAAAGTCAGTGGTACTAGTCTAAAGTCAGTGGTCCTAGTCTAAAGTCAGTGGTCCTAGTCTAAAGTCAGTGGTGCTAGTCTAAAGTCAGTGGTCCTAGTGTAAAGTCAGTGGTCCTAGTCTAAAGTCAGTGGTCCTAGTCTAAAGTCAGTGGTGCTAGTCTAAAGTCAGTGGTGCTAGTCTAAAGTCAGTGGTCCTAGTCTAAAGT
>JABUOV010000108.1:45000-47500 GCA_025617405.1 Perca schrenkii | reverse complement strand
ATACTTGGTACTGATTTATTTATAAAAACAACACAGATAAGTTCCTTGTTTTATGTTCACTCTGACTTGGCCAATGAAACTGATTCTGATATCTTTTTTTTATACTTTATTGTAGTACTTTTCTTAGTGTCAAGTGTTCAATAGAAACACCGAGGGGGGGACAGGGGGAACACATCACACAACAGGGAAGAGAAAAAATAAATACAAATAGAAATAAATAAAAGAGGAGATATAAATAAATGGAATAAATTGTATCCAGAGCATTTACTGTAGTTAGAAGAATAATTCAACTTTCTAATAAGTGCATACTGTAGATGGATATGCATGCACACACAGACACACACACACACACACACACACGGTGGATTCCGACTTCTTATCGAGGCTATTTTTCCATGTGTTTGTGTCAGAGTGACTGATAGGAACAACAAGAAAATGTAAGAGAAGTACAGGTACACGATTATCTTTAAAAAAGGGTCTCTCTCCTGCAACAAGCATTGGACCTTTTTAGGTACAGTATACAACGGTTCTTCTGTTTTAGGGTGTGTACACGGCAGCAGCTTGTTTTCGTCTTTCTTAGAAGAAACTTAGTTCAGTTCAGTTTATTTTATTTTATGAAAGGGGACAGTGCAAATTAGTAAAACACATGATTTCCCATGGGTTAAAAAAGACAGAATTAGCCAAAAGGCTATTTTTCATCTGTAGTCCCCTGCCCTCGATATTAAAATAGGCACTAAGACATAAAAACATGGGAACAAATAGGGTCCAGGTTGAAAAAATGACCCTATAAATGTTACAGACATGCAGTACTTGTACCTGAAAAGCAGGTATTCTGTCCTGGAGCTTGTTAGAGTATTTTTATTGTGAAAGAATCATTGTCATCATCAGTGTTGGTTTGGTGTTTCTGATGTTACTCACAACTAATCCTCTTCTTCCATTTCCTGCTACGGTAAACTACTAGTACCTGCACTACACACTTTGGTGAATACTTCTGATTCTGATTGGACAGTTACGGCAATAACAGACCGTAGAGTTTAACTTTAATCAATAAAAGCCTTTTTAAATTGAATATTTTGTGTGAAATGATTGATTATTTTAGTAGGTGGCCGTGTAATAATCAGGATAACGTAGAGCGAGGGGATCTTACATCAGGTCTGTATCATCCTGATTTAGGATTTCTAAATTGGGAAATCTGTGAGTTAGGACTGTTTCTACCATAAGATCGGATCTTTTCCTTAATACAGTTACTGTAGGAACCATGTAACTGTAGTACTTGAATCCACCCTTGAGTGTGTGTGTGTGTCTGTCTCTGTATGTTTGTGTGTGTGTGTGAGTTTCTGCATGTGTGTGTGTGTGTGTGGGGTGTATGTCTGTCTGTGTGTGTGTGTCAGTGTTTATGTGTGTATGTCTGTGTGTCTCTATATGTTTGTGGGTGTGTGTGTGTCTGTGTGTGTGAGTGTGTGTTTGTGTGTATGTGTCTGTGTGTGTGTGTGTATGTGTGTGCATGTGTGTGTGCGTGTATGTCTGTCTGTGTGTGTGTGTGTGTGTGTGTGTCTGTGTGTCTGTCTGTCTGTCTCTCTAGGTTTGTATGTGTGTGTGAGTGTGTGTGTGTGTGTATACTTTTTGGAAGTCCTGCTGTTGTGGTCTCAGGTACTGAGAACAGGTCAAGTTGTACCTCGGTGCTGATTTTAGGGTCCATTGTACACAACGTCTCAGCCTTGAACAGGGGTGGAAGCAAACCTCAGGGGGGTCCGGGGGTTTCCATTTCAAACCAGAATGCCTAAACATCTGCACATCATTTGGGGAAAATATGATAGTTAACGAGGAAAAGACTCCGATCCGACATCTTGTTTTATATCTAAAGATACGGGTCATTTCAACACATCCCATTCATTTCTATGGGAGCAGCCATGCAATGCATTCTGGGAGCGTCACAAAGACTTTGGAGAAGTGGGGCGTCAAGTCTCATGCTACTCATTTGCATAAAGTTGAATCCAGCCAACTTTATGCAAATGAGGAGCGGGCGGCTTGGCTCGCTTCCTCTCAAAATCTGAGTAAAATCTTTTAAACTGACCTTTGTTGATCTGAAATGAAGACAGATTCAGACACTGCACGGCATATTTCTCTCTTCAAATGTTTTCAGAAACACGTTTCAGTGAACTATTTTCCTAAAATAAGAGATCGTATCCCGAACAAGCCGCCATTATGGTCTGCTTTGATATCCGGGAGCAGCCGGCCCCAACTTACGTGTTCACAGCCATCGCGGTTGTCGGAGCCTGTTTTCTTTGCTCGTCATTGGTCAGTGAAGAGGAACTGGTGGACGAGCCCACTAGCGTGGCGATCCCTGCCAGGAGAACGGGCCGAGCCTGGTTCTCCAGAAACTGTCTCTGATGTTTCTATTTTAAAGTTAGGTAACAAAGGGAGGGGAGGAGTTTGCCGTTACTGATGTTGAAACCCGTTTCCAGCAGAGTTGACAGAATGAATGTTGATATTTCTGCAG
>JABUOV010000108.1:0-40000 GCA_025617405.1 Perca schrenkii | reverse complement strand
AAAACCATTTCAGCATCAAATCTTTCTATTGAATCAGATTTTCAGTCTGCAGCTTCAAACTGTAGTTTTGATATTTTCCATCAGATGGAGACATGTTGTCATGTTTCAGAGCTCTGCTCTCTTTAAATCAATCTTTCTGCTAATCACTGACACAGTGGTGGAACCAAAAATAGCCCCCCCCACATCATCACCTACCCTTCACCATACCTAGAGATTGGCATTGGCCAAAGGCCAAGGGAACTTTATCAGGATGCATAGTATCCTGGATCAATGAAATAACTGGCCTTTAAAAATAAAATAACCACCAATTTAACCTAGTGGTGGACTGACTTATACTCCCTGTATTGTAAGTAAGAACACTTATTTATTTACGATACATTATTCATTCACAAAGAAAATTGGTGTTCTTAAAGGTTGGATTTTTCCTCATTTTTTTTAATTAAGGCATTAAGATCAATTTCTAAAAGATGATTTTTTTATTCCTCTTTTTAGCAAACTTTAGCATGGGTTCATAAACTCATGCTGACCACTGTATCTCCCTTTCTTCGACACTTTTGTTGCTTTTTTTCTATGTTTTTGTCGCTTTTTTTTCACGTTTTCGACGCTTTTGTTATCCAAACACCACTAACACCAAGTTATTACCACTAGCTTTACACTTATTTTTGGAATTCATGGACAATAATCCTCATTTTTAGGAAATTATACCTCATTTTTGAATTAAAAAAGCAGAATTGATGAAATAATTAGACTAATATTAGAGGAACGTATGTTGATGGATAATCAGAGTGTATCAATATACAGTATTCAATATAGTTTTGAAACCATTTCAATTTTTTTGAAATGCTAAAACTTGAATAAAACATAACAAAAATTCAATAAAAGTAGTGATCGTGTTGAATTGTACGTGCGAAGAGCATATTCTATGGAATCCATCTAATTTTTGGGTAATATTTATTAAAAAAAAAAGAAATATTTCTGATTTAGAAATTTTGAAAATGGGTCAAATTGGACCCGAGGACAACACGAGAGTTAAGTGACCCCTCACGTTTCTCTCTGGACCGTTTGTGGGGCCCCAACCCTCATTTTGGGAACCATGTAGCAATGTGTGTGTGTGTGTGTGTGTGTGTGTGTGTGTGTGTGTGTGTGTGTGTGTGTGTGTATCTGTATATGTGTATATGTGTGTGTGTGCGTGCCTGTGCGCGCGCACAGTAGAAACCTGCCTGACAGAGAGTCAGGAAACAGCCAATCAGCCTCTCGGTGTGTCTGTCCGGAAGTCTCCTTCATTGTGCAGTAGATGTATTTGTAGTAAAATGTTGGCTCGTTACGGCTCTTTGGACGTCTTCTACCGTGTTGGATTAAAGGGTGTAACCACGGAAACCACGCACGGTAACTACGGGAGGGAACACGTGCAGGTAGCGGGAGCCCCCGAGGCTTTCTGACGGCTGGAACTACACCGAGACAAGTGACCGAAACTCCGCCGGGGACACCTGTCCGCCCCCGGGATACACCTGCCAGCCAGCCCGCGCTCTACATACGGGGGCTGCGGACTAACTAACAGCTGACCGGTGTCTCTGCTGCTCTACACAAAGAAACTTCTCAATAAAAAGGATTGTAATGGATTTGTGAGGACACCGTTTGTTCTTTTGGGATCATGTCGGTGAACGAGCTGTACACAAAGGTGAGTCCCTTCACCTGTGGGACACCGCGACGTCACACTGTTTCCTGGTTAAACACTGAGGACAAACTGCATTCACAGCTCCTTTTATAAAACAGCCTCGTTATAACAAACAGGGCTGTGTGTTTATCCAAAAGTTAACAGCGTTCGCGTCTACAGGTCACTTCACCGTGAACCAAACCTAATGATATTTTCATGGAATTCTGAGTGGCGAGTTGCGTCTTCTGGCGGTTAAGCGGTGGCGCTGATAGTGATCAAAAGTTTAAATAATGTCTCAATCATAGCTGTGTGTTGGATTAAATATATGCCGAATGTCTCAGAGGACCGGGGGACATTTGTTGGCTAGTCGGGTTGTGGCGTTTTTTCATGAAAACTGACAGTTTCTTATAGATTTACATATTTTTTAATGGACTTCAACACGACACTGAGCGCATAGGTAGCGGATGACTTATGGCGGGGGAGGACTTCTTTGGTTGATAGCAAACCGAGTTTCGTGACTTATTAAAAGTTATTTCCATGATGCAATCTGGTAGTTAAAGGAACTGTAGGTTACTTGTTGGGAGGCAGCAGTATGATGGGCTGACCCACGGAAGCTTTCAGAAAATGATCAAACTTAAAAAGTACTTATTACAAAATGTTGCTTTAGAATCCGAGGTTTAGTAAAAGATTAAATAACCATCTTATATCATATAATGCAGTTACAAATACTAACGCATAGTTAAAATACATCCTTAAAGCTGCATTAATAAACGACTTCAGCTCGTTTTGATGTCACAGTTGCGTCACAGTGATGTCATGACATGAGCCTACAAATGTCGGACTGAATTAGAAAGTTACACCAGTTTAAGTGTTCAATAATAGTCATAATAGTGTTAACACAAGCGCAGCAACAGGTGAAACAGTCTGAAAGCTGTCTCTGTTCTGCAGGCAGAGAGCCTAAATCAGATACTCTCCAGGTGCATTGTGGGAAAGGTAGGCTAACAGTCTGACTTTTGTATTCTAGTTTTATTATTTGGTCAGCTGGTCTCCCTCCTGACATTTAGGATGGTCTCACTTTACGTTTCTCCTTCGTAGTCTGAGACACGCACACGCACACAGACACACACATGCACAGACAGACAGACAGACAGACAGACAGACACATGCACAGACAGACAGACAGACAGACACACATGTTCTTTTCTACAAAGTAAATGAACAGACTGACAGACATGTGATGTCGTTCTTCTTAGAGAACTATCAGTTTTTATAAATGTCTTATGATATTTTGTCTCTAGAAGTGTTTTATTCAGCTGTTGTTTTTGTTAAAGAAGGACAAGTAGATCCCAATACTCAGAATCTCAATACTTCTAGAATCATAATGAATAGAAATACAAAACAGACGTGTGTACGTTCAAAAGTTACTAAGCCAATCATCCTCCATGTATCAGGCTTAGGGCTGAAAGATATACTTTATATATATATATATATGTATGTATGTATGTATGTATGTATGTATAGTCCGAGCGTTGGGTTGTGCAGCTGCTCTGTAATCCTCCTGCTAAACTCTGAGTTAGTTTTGATGAAGACGAGCCACTTAAATCCTGAATAATCTGATCTGCTGCTCCATCTGCTCCACACACACACACACACACGCGCACGCACACGCACACGCACGTTCACTCTGCTGACTCAGACACCCGTCTCTCTCTCTTTATCATCTCAGCTGCACATTTACACACTGTAGACAAAAAAAAACAGGTTTAATATTTAGTGTAAATAAATGATTCCTTATCATTTATTAATCTGCAGATTTATGTTCTGGATTCATTTGTTAAAATCAGTCTCAGTTTGTCTTCAAACAACACATTCTCATCAACAACTTGTATGATTTTCTACGTAATTACGGCAACCGCAGAGGTTAACCCACCAGACTCCATGTAAATAATCAGGACTTTTATCATTGTAAAACACACTTCATTCAAAGTGGACAGAAACTAAATAAAACTACCAAAATCCGTCTTGGTTCATCTTTCCACTGTTCCAACAATCACCACTCTGGTTTGGTTGAAATAAACCCTTAATTCACCCATTTACATGTGGAGATATGCTGGCTCTATACACGCTAAAAGTCCTGATTATTTACATGGAGTCTGGTGGAGATATGCTGGCTCTATACACGCTAAAAGTCCTGATTATTTACATGGAGTCTGGTGGAGATATGCTGGCTCTATACACGCTAAAAGTCCTGATTATTTACATGGAGTCTGGTGGAGATATGCTGGCTCTATACACGCTAAAAGTCCTGATTATTTACATGGAGTCTGGTGGAGATATGCTGGCTCTATACACGCTAAAAGTCCTGATTATTTACATGGAGTCTGGTGGAGATATGCTGGCTCTATACACGCTAAAAGTCCTGATTATTTACATGGAGTCTGGTGTAGTTTGGTGATGGTGATTTCGGGGCTGTTTCATGTTAAACTAAAAGGATCTTACTCTTTAACTAAAAGGTCTATCTCTGTAGGGATCCATCCCATAATGTTGTCAGACACTTCGAATAATAATGTGAGTCTGTCAGCAGCAACAACAGAACTTTTAGTGGACTCTAACTGCTGCTGAACATTAGTCCTGTAGGGTTACATTACAGCTCGGTTCTGGTTTAATACTGGACCAGTTTCAGACCATACAACTCTGTCTGGTTCCTCTCTGGTGTCAGAAGTGAGAAATATTTCTTTGACATTTTAAAGACCAAACATTTGACACATGAACTCATGTATTTGCGTCTGTTTGTGTCTCTGGAGGATTATCGTCTCCGTCGGGGTTCAGCTCAGTTTAATCAGACTTCATTTAGTCCGTTAATTAATCAATTAGTCAAACAACAGAAGGAAAGGCTATTTATACACATACTCGTTTTATAAAAGTGACAAAAACTTCCACAACTATTTTAATAATTTGTCTTTTGGGTCATTTTTTTTCCAGCAGAAAAAGCCCAAACTGTGACTGGTATTGATTATTTTGAGGACAGCTAGGTGAGAAAGAGGAGAGAGAGAGAAAGGGAAGACATGCAGGTCAGATTCAAACCCTGGACCTCTGCGTTGAGGCATAAACATCTCAGTATATGTGCGCCTGCTCTACCCGCTGAACCAACCCGGCCACACTGTGAATGGTATTGAAGTGTGAGTTGAGTCTATTGTTACATCACAGTAGCTCTGTACAGGTAGAACCAGACACATGTTATCTAATACATCTCTATAGTAAAGGTAGTAGTGTGTGTGTGTGTGTGTGTGTGTGTGTGTGTGTGTGTGTGTGTGTGTGTGTGTGTGTGTGTGTGTGTGTGTGTGTGTGTGTGTGTGTGTGTGTGTGTGTGTGTGTGTGTGTGTGTGTGTGTGTGTGTGTGTGTGTGTGAATAGTTCCTAGTATGTTAAAGCACTTTGAGTAATTGTAAAGACTTGAAAAGCGCTGTATAAATCCAGCCATTTACATTTAGACTTTATGTAAGTTTGTCTGTACGTAGGGGAAGGGAAGAAGGATAAAAGAAAGGATGGAAGGAAAGTAACGGAAGAATAAATAAGATGTAAAAAGGGAAGGAGGAAGGCAAGGAAAGAGAAGGAAGGAAGGATGAGAGGAAGGAGGATTCAGTTTCCTGTCCCAGAGGAGAGAAGAAACTAGAAAATATTCATATTTAACAAGCTGACATCACACAAGCTTACCTGTTTTATCATCACAAAATAACTCAAACTGATTCATGGATTATCAGAATAGTTGTAGATTAATTTTTAGATTTCTTTATTTAATGACATGAGTACAGAGTCCAACATGTAAATGTGCCAGATTTAGCCATGCTGAGTAATTTCCATCTGCAGTCCTTATAGCAGGTTGATGGCTTAAAACAACAGATAGGCTACAACAAATACACATAACACAAGAAATACATAATCATAGACAAGTCACATGACACAACCTCTGTTCCAGGTCAGGACAGCTGGCAGGTTGATGGCATGAGAAACACATAACACTAGTGTCATATAGGGCTGCACCATTAATCACAGTGTTACTGAAATCTCAGTATGAACTATAGTGCAATATCTAAATCAGTCAGGGGCGCAATATCTGTTAAAGGCAAAATATGTGTCTAACTGTTCTGAATTAAGTAGTGTGGAGCTGCAGAGACGTCCAGGACTACAACTCCCATCATACAGACTACAAATCCCATCCTACAGACTACAAATCCCATCCTACAGACTATACCTCCTCTCCTACAGACTACACCTCCTCTCCTACAGACTACACCTCCTCTCTTACAGACTACACCTCCTCTCCTCCAGACTACACCTCCTCTCCTCCAGACTACACCTCCTCTCCTACAGACTACACCTCCTCTCTTACAGACTATACCTCCTCTCCTACAGACTATACCTCCTCTCCTACAGACTACACCTCCTCTCCTCCAGACTACACCTCCTCTCCTCCAGACTACACCTCCTCTCCTCCAGACTATACCTCCTCTCCTACAGACTACACCTCCTCTCCTACAGACTACACCTCCTCTCCTACAGACTACACCTCCTCTCCTACAGACTACACCTCCTCTCCTCCAGACTACACCTCCTCTCTTACAGACTACACCTCCTCTCCTCCAGACTACACCTCCTCTCCTACAGACTACACCTCCTCTCCTACAGACTACACCTCCTCTCCTACAGACTACACCTCCTCTCCTACAGACTACACCTCCTCTCTTACAGACTACACCTCCTCTCCTACAGACTACACCTCCTCTCCTACAGACTATACCTCCTCTCCTACAGACTACACCTCCTCTCCTCCAGACTACACCTCCTCTCCTCCAGACTACACCTCCTCTCCTACAGACTATACCTCCTCTCCTACAGACTACACCTCCTCTCCTACAGACTACACCTCCTCTCCT
This sequence comes from Perca schrenkii, assembly GCA_025617405.1. Classification (NCBI taxonomy): domain Eukaryota; kingdom Metazoa; phylum Chordata; class Actinopteri; order Perciformes; family Percidae; genus Perca; species Perca schrenkii. The sequence goes on along the minus strand of JABUOV010000108.1, from coordinate 33,413 downwards.
ACAGACTACACCTCCTCTCCTACAGACTACACCTCCTCTCCTCCAGACTACACCTCCTCTCCTCCAGACTACACCTCCTCTCCTCCAGACTACACCTCCTCTCTACAGACTACACCTCCTCTCCTCCAGACTACACCTCCTCTCCTCCAGACTACACCTCCTCTCTTACAGACTACACCTCCTCTCCTACAGACTACACCTCCTCTCCTCCAGACTACACCTCCTCTCCTCCAGACTACACCTCCTCTCCTCCAGACTACACCTCCTCTCCTACAGACTACACCTCCTCTCCTACAGACTACACCTCCTCTCCTCCAGACTACACCTCCTCTCCTCCAGACTACACCTCCTCTCCTACAGACTATACCTCCTCTCCTACAGACTACACCTCCTCTCCTACAGACTACACCTCCTCTCCTACAGACTACACCTCCTCTCCTACAGACTACACCTCCTCTCCTACAGACTATACCTCCTCTCCTCCAGACTACACCTCCTCTCCTACAGACTACACCTCCTCTCCTACAGACTACACCTCCTCTCCTCCAGACTACACCTCCTCTCCTCCAGACTACACCTCCTCTCCTACAGACTACACCTCCTCTCCTACAGACTACACCTCCTCTCTACAGACTACACCTCCTCTCTACAGACTATACCTCCTCTCCTCCAGACTACACCTCCTCTCTACAGACTACACCTCCTCTCCTACAGACTATACCTCCTCTCTACAGACTATACCTCCTCTCCTCCAGACTACACCTCCTCTCTACAGACTACACCTCCTCTCCTACAGACTACACTTCCTCTCCTCCAGACTACACCTCCTCTCCTCCAGACTACACCTCCTCTCCTACAGACTACACCTCCTCTCTACAGACTACACCTCCTCTCCTACAGACTACACCTCCTCTCCTACAGACTATACCTCCTCTCCTACAGACTACACCTCCTCTCCTACAGACTACACCTCCTCTCCTACAGACTATACCTCCTCTCTACAGACTACACCTCCTCTCCTACAGACTACACCTCCTCTCCTACAGACTATACCTCCTCTCTACAGACTACACCTCCTCTCCTACAGACTACACCTCCTCTCTACAGACTACACCTCCTCTCCTACAGACTACACCTCCTCTCCTCCAGACTACACCTCCTCTCCTCCAGACTACACCTCCTCTCCTACAGACTACACCTTAGGGCTGCTCGATTATGGAAAAAAATATAATCACAATTATTTCAGTCAATATTGAAATCACGATAATTTGACACGATTACTCGTTAACTTCTGGAAAGATTTTGCAAATATTGAACTTAAAAATCAGTGGAAAAAGTTAAATAAATCAACAGTAAAAAACACACATACAGCTGTGAAATTTGACTTAATACTTGTCCTATTTAAACTTTATATTTTCATTCAGAACACAAGAGAAAAGAGTTTACTTGCAAAACGTAATGAGCTAAATAATTGTTTTTCTCGATTATTCTGTTTTTGTGATCGTTGGGAGCCCAAATCATAATCACGATTAAATTTTGATTAATTGCACAGCCCTACTACACCTCCTCTACTACAGACTACAGAAAAACATTTTTGTTTGGTACAGATTATTGCAAAAATCACACTTCAATCATTTTTTTTTTTTTATATTTTTCAATGAAAATGAGAATAATGATACAAAAGTGATCATTCCCTCCTATTTTGTGAATAATATCTCAATCGCAACATCAGTCAAAATAATCCCAGTTAGATATTTTCCTCATATGGTGCAGCCCTAGTATCATACACCGGAGTAGACACCGGTACAAGTGCATAGACACACATTAGGACGCATCAGCAACACATAAGCACACACAGAGACACACTACTGTAGTGATAAACACTAACACATTATTCTGGATTATAGCAGCATATTTGATGAGTCAATAACCAATGTTTTATGGAATTGGAGAAGGATTTGATAGTATTTATAATTTAGTAGTTGATAATTATCTATGAATCTTTACAGCCCTAAATCTTTTAATTATTCATTTGCAGTACTGTCTACTCAAAGTGTATTATTATTATTATTATTATTATTATTATTATTATTAGATAATCACATTTTATTTGTTAATGTTTTACCCCGATATCTTAGCTTGCACTATTTTCTTTTGTCCCCGATTCAGTTTCTGCTTCTTCTTCTTCTCGTTATTTATTTAATGAGCTTTTATTGGAGGTTATTAATCTCTGCAGCTCTAGTGTGGAGAAGGAAACATGCTTTTATTTTGAAGGATCACGTCGGCTGTGTGTGCAGATCTGAAGCCGACCTTTAGTCGTCCGGACAGGTACAGGTGTGTTGTAGCTTCCTGTCAGACACACCCAGCTCCCCCCCATCCCCCACCCTCTCTCTCTCAGGGATGATGTCACCGTGCAGTGGTGATGTCATCGGTGGGCGGAGCTTCGGCCTGTAAACACGGTGCTGTCTCTGGGAGGAAACGGGACACAGAGTCTCTAAAACTGGAACACAGGAATCCCACGCAGGGCCACACATGTACACTTTGTTCTCAGGATTTTAACTCATTAACCCTCGTGTTGTCCTCCCGGGTCAAAACTGAAATTGAACACTTTTTTTCAATGTTTTTTTTAATCGCCTTTTGGCTTTTTTTCCAACATTTTATTCTGTTTTTTTGTTTTACACTACCATCAGTATACTGTACACACGACTCACACCATGTATTACCACTAGTTTTACACTCATTGTTTTTTTTCGAATTCGTGCTCGAGAAACCTCATATGAAATTTATATACATTTTTTTGTGTTTTATCAAAGTTTATTTTCAGGATAGCGTTTTAAAACCATTTAAACTGTTTTTTGGGGGTAAATAAACACCCAAAATTCAATAAAGTAGGTAACTGATCCTTCATTTAACTTGCAAGGAGCGTTGTATGGAACCATCCATGTCATTTTTGGATAATTTGGATGAAAGAATCCCAAATTTCTGATGTTAGATTTGACCCGAGTAAAATAGCTTTGCCGTCTGCTGCATTGTCCGACATTTTTAGAGGTTTTTCCGACTTTTGTGTGGCTTCCTGCAACGTTATTAATTACATTTTTAAAAGCAGCCGACTCCCAGCAACCTGTTTTACAGCCAGAATATTAAAATCTCTCTGGTTCTGGAGGGAAATTAGGAGTCTCAAAGTCCACAATTTTGCCAAATTGTGCTAGGTCGCGTAACTGCAGTTACCTCTAAATGTGTGAGGGTTCTGGTCCGGCCCGCTGGTCTTGAGTTGGACCCGTTAGGACCGTTTGATCCTGTTAATGAGTGACAGTTAAAGGGGAACTTTGACCCTGCGGTCCCGTGGTTCTGGGTCTAAAGCTCAGTTTCTGGTTCCACCCAGGGCGCTCTCCGGAGCTACAGAAGAGACCTCAAGTTAGACTTTCATATTTGTGTGTGTGTGTGTGTGTGTGTGTGTATATTCTCGTGTGCAGCCCTTCTTTTTTTTTTTTTTTTTTAAAGAGCTTTATTAAGTTTTTACAAATTACAATTTATACATTTAAACATACAGTAGGCTACATGACATAAATATAAACCCTACAAGAATTACAAAAATATAACTAATAAAACAAAATGTGCAAACCAAGCTAAAGTGTAAAGTGCCTAGAGCCTCTCATAAAGTGCACAGAGATATTTATAAAGTGCATATAGAGTCTTTTTATAAAGTGCTGTAGTTCACAGGTTAAAAGTGTCCCATGGAAGGAGCTGTATTTTGTCCAGAGTTTTTCTTCTCCGGAGTTCAGCAAGCACTTGTTTGCACACATCGTCACTATTTATGATTGTTTGTTGAATAACCATACATTTTTACATAACAACTCCATGAGAGCAGCCCTTCCTTCCCCATCCAGAGGAGCAGGAGGAGCAGCGTTCTCGCCTCGCTGCCTGTTCTGAATGGTGATAAAACCTGCTGAACACCTTCTGCTGCTCCTCTGGTTCCTCTCTCTCTCTGAGCAGGTTTCTGCTCTTTGTTCTGCACGCTATGTGTTCACAATCATCCCTCCTCCTCCTCCTCCTCCTCCTCCTCCTCCTCCTCCTCCTCCTCCTCTCCTCCAAACAACACGAGAGAACCAGAGTCCAGACTGTGTGTTCGTCTGCTCTGAGGTCAGATCCTAACGTGGACATGCCAGTTTTTCCCTCGCCAAAATAAAAGCCTCTCTTTGGAGCGTTATTGAACTCCCTTCCCAACAGGCTAGCATGAGACTTTTTAACCGCAGCCTTAAAACGAATGCTTCCTGAGAACTCCTGCAGACTGATAAAACCTTCACTCAGTCATTCATTTATTCATTCATTCACACGAGGAAATATTAACAACATGTTGTCCATCCTGCAGGAATGATTCCAGATTAAAGTTCAGTAAACCGGATATTTCAGTCAGTGTCACAGCCCCTCCCCCACAGAGAAACCTCCACAAATGTGTGTGTGTGTGTGTGTGTGTGTGTGTGTGTGTGTGTGTGTGTGTGTGTGTGTGTGTGTGTGTGTGTGTGTGTGTGTGTGTGTGTGTGTGTGTGTGTGTGTGTGTCTCAGACGACCTGCTGCGCAGCCATTGGTCGGTCTGTGCCGGTGTCCCAGATTATCAGCGGGCTGCTCTGATTGGATCAGACGAGTCTAAAGATCTGCAGCTCTCATTCTGTTAATCACTGAATGAATGAATGGTTTAGTGTAGAAGGTCTACAAAAAGTTGAAAGACATCTGACAACTTTTGGCTTATGGGTTTTCTTTTTTTGTTGCTTTTGAAAGTTGTTTTTTTTTATGTTTTTGTCGCTGTTTGTTGTGCTTTTTTTGTAACATTCTGGTCACTTTTTTGAACAAGAACTGCAACTAACAGTCATGATCATTTCTGATTCATCAGGTAATCAATGGATGAATGAATGATTTGATCTGCAACATGTCAGAAACTATCCAACACAAGTTCACACACAAGTCTGCAAAAGTCTTGAAGAAAACACAAATATTCACATCTGAAACGTTTGGCACACACACACACACACACACACACACACAGACACACAGACACACAGACATCTGAAAATGTTTTGGCACGACCCAATTATCTCAAATCAAAGTTCTCTCTTCATATCTATAAATGAATGAATGAATGTGAAGCTGCACAGATGAGCGTATAAATAACTAAATGAGCCGCTGTGTGTCGAGACCTAATAAAGCCTAAAAAGCAGAAGTTGTCCTGGTTTACTTCTGTGTTTCAGGAGTTTAATGATCTTCCTTTATGTTTATGAACAGTGCCACTTCCTGTCTGAAAGTTCACCTCCGTCATCATGTTCCTGCTGACTGATTTCTGACCAATCAGAAGAGACTTAGGGCCACATCAGAGTTAATAAGTCCTTCCTCAAGAAGTTGTGATGTTTTTCAACTTAAGCCTTGTGTTGTCTTCGGGTCAAATTTCAAAATATATCAGAAATATGGGTTTCTTTTTAACTACCTAATATGGATGATTCCATAGATTGCAAGTACAGCAAAAGATCAGATCTCTGCTCTCATTGACTTTTGGGTGTTTAATAATTCAAAACCAGACTGAACATTGACATTTACCCTTCTGTAATTATCCTTCCTTTAATATTAGTCTAAATAATTCATAATTTCTGCTTTTTTTTTAACTCAAGAATAAGTCATAATTTCCTATGAATGATGTGTATTGACCATGAATTCCAAAAATGAGTATCAAACTGGTAATAAGTTGGTGATAGGGACTGTTTTTTATTTAAAGGGCTACCGGAGGAGTTTTGGGATCTTTAGTCAAAATAGACCTGACCCTCCCTTTGCCAGTAATACATGTTTCTATGACCCTCTAAAATGATTGAAAAAAAAAAAGCCATGACCCTCCCCATCAATGTATTGATGCCTTCTGTACTGGTTAGTGCTTGGCAAAGATGTCCAGATCACCACTGTTCCAGCTCCATGTCAGGGACGATACTTTGGCAACAGCTGGCACAGTTAGCTGTAGGGCTACGTAATGCATTCTCCAAGAAAGGACCTCCAAACTGGTGTTGCTGTCATGGTGCGATTTGTGTTGGGTCAGACCCTATCTGCTTCATGCTGTTCATGAATACAAAACTTGGGTGACTTCTGTCCCCTCCAGACTTAAAAACGTTGGGAGACCCCCCTTATTTCCCTCTGGTGGTCCGTTCCATAAATACCAAACAGTCCCTTAGTGGTGTTTAGAAATGGTAGTGAAAAGAAGTGTGAAACGTAAAAAAAGAGCCAAAAACATTTAAAAAAGAAACAACAGTGTCGATAAAAGAGACGAAAACGTCAGAAAAAGTGTTGATTTTCAGGACGACAAGTACATAGTCGAATGAAAGACAACACAAGGGTTAAATAAATGCAATTTCCCCAAACCCACTATGTGTCTTGGTGGGATTTAGTCTCTGTGGGTTTTTGTGTCTCTTTGTAGTCGTGTTGTGTCTCTTTGTGGTAGTTTTACGTCTCTTTGTAGTCGTGTTGTGTCTCTTTGTGGTAGTTTTACGTCTCTTTGTAGTCGTGTTGTGTCTCTTTGTGGTAGTTTTACGTCTCTTTGTAGTCGTGTTGTGTCTCTTTGTGGTAGTTTTACGTCTCTTTGTAGTCGTGTTGTGTCTCTTTGTGGTAGTTTTACGTCTCTTTGTAGTCGTGTTGTGTCTCTTTGTAGTCGTGTTGTGTCTCTTTGTGGTAGTTTTACGTCTCTTTGTAGTCGTGTTGTGTCTCTTTGTGGTAGTTTTACGTCTCTTTTTCACATCATTTTGGACCGTTGTTATCTCCATATCTGTGTCTAAAACGTTGGAAAAGCTAGAGCAGATAATAAACAAATAACACTTAAAAAACTTAAAACTAAAGAAGTCTGACTACAATCATAAGATCTGAGAAAAGTCTTTTAGTGACATTCATTCAATTATTCATTCATTCATTCATTCATTCAGCACCTAAACCTTATAACGGCAGTGAAAACGCTGCATGTTTGAAAATGTATCCGACTTTAGATCCACAAACGTGACTTTATTCTCCGAGTTATCATTCAGTTTTTAATCTCTGACTCATCTGCTTTACATTCATTCCTCCGTAGGCAGAGAGAACTTTTATTTTAGATAACTTTGGTCATTGATAAAGGTTTTTTTATTTCACCTGCCCAGTGAATCTTGATGTTTGATTGTTTGATTCTCTGACCAGCTGAGTGATATTTCAGTATGAAACTGATCAGCGTGAGAGCCTGCTCATGGCTTTTATTCAAATAACCTTCTGCTGACGGTGAAGCAGATTTGCATGGATGACGTGATGTCAGAGGTTCTCTCCAGGTGTGCAGCACTGAGCGTCTAAATGTCTCACACTTCTGATGACTAAGGCTTTTTCCTGCCGCCCCCAACATAGCTTTCAGTCAGAGAAGAACAGTTTGTTTTCTAATCTGATGCCAGTGTACAGGAGAACACATGAACTGTTAACCTTGAGCAGGGTTTTTCCTGCAGAGAGAAAGAAAAGAGACAGAAGGACTGAGGAAACAGTCAGCTGTTCTCCCAAACTCCTGGCCCGTTCAGACTTTGTGTTTGGTGTTTTAAAACCTTCTTGTGGCAGAGATAGAGGCAGTGATGTTTCCGGTTTCCTGTATGGGACTCTCACACCGCCTCAAAACGCACTCACAAGTCTGATCTCTGTTACATTACACGGGGGGGAGTTTCTACTGAAGTTGTGTTAAACGCTAAAACGTTTGCCAGATCCAGATCCCTTGGTGTTATGCCGTAAACCGTTTTTAATCTGAGCATGCACAACTCACATCTGCACTTGACTCACATCGGGTAGTGACCGCAGTCTGAATGCGGTATTACCATACGCAATCCCATCATGCATACTGTCTAGTGTAGTCAGCCCCCCCAAAAGACTCCTTCTGAGTCAGGGAAAACTCTGCTGTTGAAGTGGCCTCGGGTATGGGTAGACCGACTGTGCATGGGTCCGGTACGCAGTGTTCTCACTAATCAAACAAACTGAACTTTAGGGTTAAGTGTACTCTGATCTGGGAATACGAGAACCCCTTACTGCATTTCATTATTCAGGACAAGAGCTGCAGAAGTTTAGTCTGCTGCTGTAATTTCCTCTGAAGTGAAAATCAGTGAAGTTAATGAAGCCTTTGATCAGGAACGGAGTTAATCTGCAGAAGCAGATACAACTTCTAATTAAACTGTGTTACTGTGAAGAGAGAGAGAGAGATCAGGTCTTTCATCTTCAACTCCCAAACACAGACAGCAGACGTCAGCAAGTCCAGATAGATCATGAAATAAAGAAAAGGTTTTATTTTATTCAGAGGTTGAGGCCAAATCAGGACACTGTACTTAAACTTAAATCACTCCCAATCCTTTCACAGCTGAGCAGTTTAGTCTGTTTTAACCAGTGGTGTAGTCTAGTTTTTGTAGTGAGAATACTGTGATTTTTGTTTTCCTCCCAGCTTCATGCTCGCCGTCCCAGATCAACAACCCCATACGTATTCTATAACGTTACCCTTAACACAGGGGTTATCAAAGGTATCACTCAAAGGTCCAGCTCAGAGGCCCGGAACGATCGGCGATAAAACATTTAATAGACCTTATTCACAGTAGACATTTTGACTTGAAAGCAGGGTGAAAGTGTCAGAAAAGAGGAACGACAAAGCAGAATGGATCATTATCAGAAAATAGCAACTGGAAAGCAGAAGGTCAGATACAGTATAAAGATTAATTTACTATTTAGAATTGTAACAAATCCCTCAACAAACACACATAACAGGAGATTAAAAACTGGAAATGGCTTTGAAAAGTGGGGACCAAATGGAACTGAGAAATTAACACTAACGGTGATTATTATCAATTAATCTGCAGATTATTTTCTCATTTTTATCCAATCTTGTTGTCATCCTGGACTCAACCCTCTCTTTCCATCCTCACATCAAGTCCATCACCAAGTCCGCTTTTTTTCACCTTAAAAACATCTCCAGACTCTATCCCTCTCTGACTCCGTGGCAGAAACCCTCATTCATGCTTTCATAACCTCCTATTTGGACTACTACAATGGAGTCCTGTCTGGGGTCCCCAGCAAAACCCTAGACAGGCTCCAGTATTTCCAAAACTCTGCCACCAGGGTCCTCACCCACACCAAGACCTGGGAGCACATCACCCCAACCCTCATCCACTGTCACTGGCTCCCAATCAAGTCCTGCATCAAATACTAGATCATCCTGCAAGGGGTTGTGTAATGGACCTTTTTCACAGCAGACATGTTGACTTGTCATAGTAGGAAAAGCACAGCTGAAATTGATAAACTTAACGATGGCTCAGTTCCATCAAGTGTCCCAGTGAGATATTTCAGTGAGTCAGCTATGACATGTCAACATGTCTGCCATGAAAAAGGTCTGTTAACTCACGTTTTTAACTTTTAAAGCAACGTACATTCAGGTTGAGTTCTCTGTTTCTCTGATTTGGGTACCGTTCAAACTAGAAAACGTAACACTTCCTAACCTACTGTATTCGTAACACAAGGTTTATGGGCTGGGTCCAGGTAAACTTTCCGTCCGGTCCAGATGCGGACCTTGGCACGTACTTTTGAGAAACGCTGCCGTAAAGCATCAGCCTCTTCTGGCTCATTTCTGGTAGTATCTGTAACGTTAACGTCTGCTGCAGGGTCACCTGAAGTGGTGGTAACTTCAGGGGTGGGCTTATAGTCCGGTCATTTTAAGCCAAAATGGGGCTCAACCTAGGCCAAATTGCAACAGAGGCAAACTCAACTGATTTTGTATCCTCAATATGTCCTGAGTAAGGAAATAAATCCCCGAAGAATCCCATTAGGGGAAAGTTTTGAAAAAGACTCAAATATAGCCTATGCATTATTTTTCTCACGTGAATAGGGTAAAAGTTTTAACCTTTAGATATCACCATGGAAATTACTGAGTTCATTACATACATCAAGACAAACAAAAAATGTATGTATGGGCAATTGGTGCATAATCTAATTATATATGTGCTAATTTGCATAAATACCACAACAGATCTAAACTTTGGGTATAGCCAGCTGAAAATGTTGTTCTTGTTGAATCTTGTTGAGATCTTGCAGTAAAAGACTTAATGTTAAGGTCTGAATGGAACCCATTTAGACTACCCATGAGCATTAATACATAGAGGCAGGAAGAAGTACTTTCCTGTACTTAGGACTCAGGACATATTGAGGTTACAAAAATCAGTTGAGTTTGCTTCTGTTGCAATTTGGCCTACCTTTTTTTTTCATAAAATGATTGGACTATTACCAAAACACAGAGATAGTGTAGTTTAAATCCCCTTTAGTGATTCACATTTGTTATTTTCAAATTTGCAGAGAATGATCGCTCATCGCTACGTTACGTAACGTTATCCTGGCGCTTCTGTAAGTAGGTATATGAAGCTTTAGGAACTAATCAACTGCATTTATTGGAGGCTTCTGATCAGCCACCGTGCGGAGACATTTCGTACGTCTGTACTGTTTTTACCTTCGTTAAACCGTCTGAACGGCGGCAGGCTGATGAGGTTTAACTACACACGTCAGACGGCTTGGTTATAACTCAACATTTCTCCGTTCTCCGCTGAGATAAACGACATAGCGCTGCATAAATTAGCCAGCAGCTAGCGGACATTTAACTGCTTAATCCTGACAAAGTCCACTGTGTATTTCAGCCTGAATGCATGTTTTGTCGGGTTTCAATTTATTTAGTTTTTGAGGATACAGATACTAAAGTATTGAAGAAAAACAAAACAACAAAAAAACTGAATATTCATGTCCCAAAATTGAAAATCAAATGGATACTTTATTCATCCCGAGGGAAATTTAAGGCATCCAGTAGCTTAAACAACCATAACACAACAAACACACATACACATATATCTCACATACATAAAAATCACTCACAGAAATGTAAAGAGTTAACAATTTGTTTAGTGATTACACAGGTCTGGTATGGACTGACCATGTGATGCAATGACCATGATAAGGTGCTATATGGTAGAGAGTGTGCAATGGTGGTAGTACAAAAGTGAACAGTGCAATAGCTTATTATTAAATATTAACGGAGTATGAAAAGACAAGAATGTAAACAGAATATAATTGCTTGACAAACAAGAGAAGAAATACCTACCAAAGGAACGAATATGCGAACAGTTGAAATATGTCTCCACTAATGTGTAATGTGATGTGTGTGTGTTCCAGTACACCCGGGTGTGGATCCCCGACCCCGAGGATGTGTGGAAGGCTGCAGAGATCGTCAAAGATTATAAAGAAGGAGAGCCGGTGCTACACCTCAAACTGGAAGATGAAACGGTACTTCACTTTATTCATAACCTCTTTTTTTATTTCTGTCAGAGAGAACAAAGTCTACACACGAGACACAGACACACAGCGACTGACTTTTATACTGAACAAAATTATCAATGCAACACTTGTTTTTGCCCCCATTTTTCATGAGCTGAACTCAAAGATCTAAGACTTTTTCTGTGTACACAAAAGGCCTATTCCTCTCAAATATTGTTCACAGATCTGTCTAAATCTGGGTTAGTGAACACCTCTCCTTGGCCGAGATAATCCATCCACCTCACAGGTGTGTCATATCAAGATGCTGATTAGAACCCTAACCCTAACACCAGATACTGACTGGTTCTCGGACCCCCATCAGATCCCCCCAATACAGTAAAACTGCACATTTCAGAGTGGCCTTTCATTGTGGCCAGCCTAAGGCCCACCTGTTCAATCATCCTGCTGTCTAATCAGCATCTTGATATGCCATACCTGTGAGGTGGATGGATTATCTCGTGCTCACTAACACAGATTTAGACACATCTGTGAACAATATTTGAGAGAAATCTGCCTTTTGTGTACATACATGGCCTATGTCTTCAGTAGGGAATTATCCTGTAGGCAGACACAGCGAATCCAAGATGGCAGCTAGTCTAAGGTCTGCTCAGTGTCTCTCTCTGGATTGATTTCATTTAAATGGATTTTATAGTATTTTACTCCTTTTTAAGTTGTAGTTTTAAGTTGTACATGTAATTTATATGGAAGTTTCATCTTGAACTTTTAAGAAGATTGTGGACTACTGTGAGTTTAAAAATGACACTATACCTCTGCTCTGAGCTAATTTTGCTAACCTGAGCCTGATCCAACTGATCCTATTAGCCCAGGCTAAACAGAGCTAGGCAAACGGGCTTGAGCCTTCAACATTCTCCTGGAGCTTGGGCTAACCAGCCTGAGCGTGCTACATCCTCATTGGAGCTTGGGCAAACTAGCCTGAGCCTGCTACATCTTCCTGGAGTTTGGGCTAACCAGCCTGAGCCTGCTACATCTCGTGGAGCTTAGGCTAACCAGCCTGAGCCTACTGCATCCTTTTGGAGCTTGGGCAAACTAGCCTGAGCCTGTTACATCCTCCTTGAGCTTTGGGCAAACCAGCCTGAGCCTGCTACATCTCCTGGAGCTTAGGCTAACCAGCCTGAGCCTGCTACAATCTCTAGGAGTTTGGGCAAACTAGCCTGAGCCAGCTACATTCTCTTGGAGCCTGGGCAAACCAGTCCGGGCCTGCTACATTCTCCTGGAGCTAGGCTAGCGGGCCTGGCCCGCTTCATTCTCCTGGAGCTTGGGTTAACCAGCCTAAACCTGCAACATCATTTTGGAAGCTGGGCCATACTCTACAAGATAAACTGGTATTTTTATTAGTCAACTTTACTATTGGAAAATAAATGACGATGGCATTTTTCTTAATTTTCTTATCCCTGTTGGCCACTTGGAACTTGAAACTGGGCCTGGATCCTAGGGTGAGTTGTTTTAATAATATGGTGGGCATACAGGAAACCTACTATAGTGGCACAAAAACCAGCATTGACATGCACCAGGAACCATTAAACTTTAGTTGGAACCGGGACTTCTGGATGGATCAGTATTGGGATTTGCCTAAACTGCAGAATTTTTTTTGCCTTGTATAATTTGTCGTATAATTTGTCGCTCTCAATTAATGACAGGCTTTGGTTGGTGTCAGCTTTTGATAGGCCGGCTTCAAAATATACTGTGAAATGCAGATTGATTATTACACTACTCTTACTTCTATCTGGAAATGTGCAGCTCAATCCTGGCCCCTGTTTGCAATATGTCCAGACCCCCTGCTGAATTTAAATCAATGCCTGGACTTAAATTTGTTCATCTTAATGTACGCAGTTTACTACCCAAAATGGACATGGTTAGAATTTGGATTGAATCTACAGATGCAGACATAGTGATAATTTCGGAAACATGGTTGACGAAATCAATTACTAATGAAGATATAAATGTGCATGGGTATAATGTTTTTCGCAGTGACAGGCTGAAGAAAGGGGGTGGCGTAGCTATCTATGTTAAGTCAAGATTTGGTGCATCAGTTGTTCTGTCTGAGTCTTTTTGTAAGCAAATGGAGTTTTTGGCCTTAAATGTTGAGTTATTTAAGTCCCTTTCAATAACTGTTGTGGGGTGTTATAGACCTCCATCGGCCTCCAGGGAGGCTTTATCATCTTTAAAGCTTCTTTTATCCAGATTAAACTACAGGGAACTTTTATTGGCCGGGGACTTAAATTGGGACTGGCTGAGTGATGGTTCTGACGAATTTAAATCTTTCTGTGATTCTATCAATCTTAGCCAGTTGGTAAATGTACCTACAAGGCCTAATCTCAAAAAATCCAGATAAATCTACTTTAATCGACTTGATTCTGACAAATGTCCCTCATAAATTTTTTATCTATGGGTGTTTTTTGTAATGATCTGAGTGATCATTGTGTTATTGCTACTTCGCGAGGCAGTAAAATACCCAAATGTAAATCGCAAATTATTAGAAAGAGGAATTTGAAAAACTTTAATGAACAAGCCTATCATCATGATTTATCTTTGATTAACTGGGGGACAGTTAGGCCTGCTGCCTGACGTTGAGCTTGCCTGGACACTTTTTAAGGAGAATTTTGAGAAAATTGTAAATAAACATGCTCCTTGGACAAAGCACAGAGTGAAGGGACGGGAAAACCCTTGGTTTTTCTCCAGAGTTGTCAGACATTATTCATCAACGAAATGTGGCATGGGCTAAAGCTAGAAATGGTGATTCTGCCACTGACTGGTCCATTTTTAGACAACTCAGAAATAAATGTACCTCTCTTATCAAAAAGGCAAAATCAGAATATTATTTATCAGTTACAAGTGAAAACCTCAATAATCCACAGAAATTCTGGAAAGTCATCAAGTCTCTCTCGGTGATTAAAAGTAATGAAGCCCTCCCAAAAATTTGTCTTAAAAAACTCTCTCCCAGTTTACGACAGAGTTGATGTCTTAAATTGCTTTAATGAGCATTTTGTATCAGTTGGTTCTCTGTCCGAGTCGACAGGAGCAGTCGCTGTTACTCCATGCATTGACCCCCCCCAGTGTTTGCTGGAGAGCCTTTTAATTTTGTTTTTTTTACTGTGCAGCAGGTGCACGGAGCTCTTAAAGCGTTAGATCACAGAAAACCTCCTGGACCAGATTTAATAGAGCCTTACTTTTTTGAAAAAAGGCGGCTGATTTTGTTGCAGAGCCCCCTTACGATTCTTTTTAATTTGTCAATTCAACAAAATGAAATACCATCAGTTTGGAAGTCAGCTTTTGTTACTCCCTTGTTTAAAGGAGGTGATCCAGCAGTTTTAACTAACTATCGGCCTATATCTAATCTGTGTGTTTTGTCAAAAATTTTAGAATCCCTTGTTTCAGACCAAATATTTTATACTCAAATGAACTCCTTTCAAAACTGCAATCAGGCTTCAGGAAAAAGCACAGTACCGTTACTGCTGTTACAAAAGTAATTAATGACATTAATGAAAACAATTCTGTGCATCACTTTTTCTTGATCTGTCGAAAGCTTTTGACACAGTGGACCATGCTGTTCTAAAGCATAGGCTTCTTTGTCTGGGATTGTCTGACTGTGTAGTTTTCTGGTTCATGAATTATCTGAGTGACAGGACTCAGTGCATTAAATGTGATGGTTTATGTTCTGCATTAGTGAAGGTCCAAAAGGGGGTGCCACAAGGCTCAATATTAGGTCCTCTCTTGTTTATTATGTATATAAATGAGTTAGGCCAAAACGTGTCGGATGCTAATATGCATTTCTATGCTGATGACACGATTATTTATTGTTTTGGATCATCCCCAGCTAAAGCGGTTGAGTCTTTGCAGAAAGCTTTTGATGCGGTTCAACACACGCTTATGCAGCTTAAGTTGGCTCTCAATGCTGATAAGACCAAAATGATGCTGTTTAGAAATACTAAGAAGGTTTCTCAAGCTCCTCCTCCTGTGTTCACTTTGTCTGGAAATGTCATAGAGTTGGTTCATTCTTATAAGTACCTTGGTATTTGGCTTGATGATGCTCTCACTTTTAAGCCTCATATAGACAACCTTGTGAAGAAACTCAAACTTAAACTGTCCTTTTTTCTTTCGAAATAAATTTTGTTTTTTCTTTTAAAGCAAAACAGCAGCTAGTCACTGCAACATTTTTTATCTGTTTTAGATTATGGAGACCTGGTGTATAGGACCGCTTCAGTACAGTGTCTGCATAAGATTGACACTGTTTATCATGCGTCTCTGAGATTTATTACGAATTGTAAAAACTTGACCCATCATTGTGAATTATATTCCAGAGTGGGATGGCCATCGTTGTCCAACAGGAGATCAGGGCACTGGCATATTTTTATCTATAAGGCCATGCTTGGTCTGTTGCCAGCGTATATCTGTAGTTTAATTACATGGAGAAATGTTGGTTCTTATTCATTGCGATCAAATGATCACTTGCTGCTCTTTGTTCCATTTGCCCGTACAGAAGTGGGAAAAAGGGCTTTTGTCTACTCCGCTCCTTCTGCATGGAACTATTTGCAAAAAGACTTGAAATTATCTGAACTTATTTCCTTAAATGCTTTTAAGTCCAGATTGAGAGAACCTGAAATGACCTGTTCAAATTGTAAATGTTTTGTAATTATTTGTGTTGTATAACTTTTAAACATTTGTAACTGATTGTGTTTTTGCTGCCTCTTGGCCAGGACTCCCTTGAAAAAGAGGTTTTTAACCTCAATGGGACTTTCCTGGTTAAATAAAGGTTAAATAAAATAAAAAAATAAAATAGAAACAGTCTTAGGTCTTTGAGTTCAGCTCATGAAAAATGGAGGCAAAAACAAAAGTGTTGCGTTTATAATTCTGATCAGTTTTATGGTTGTTTACAAACTGGTAGCTCACTGATTGGACAGGTTTGCTGATGTCATCCTGAAGATGAAATACCGAACTTTGGTCGTAAATTGAAGCTCTCTGGTCATTTGTATAGACAGCCTATGGACCCAATCACATAGTTTGTTTGCAGTAACTTCCAGGGAGAAAACTCCTGTGTCCCAAACATACAATGATAAAAAAAAGTTGGAAAACTTTAGAATATTTTGAGAATGAAAGTGGGAACATTTTAACAGGGATAGATCGGATCTCTGAGTTTAACAATATATCTTTAAACGTTACAGTCACGGCTGAAAATAACAACAGAATAAAACAAGTTTGTTGGGTCTCTGTAAATTAGAGATTGTGGTGTATCTGTAAAGTGTCCTGAGAAAAGTTCTGTTAGGATAACTGAATTTCAGTTTTCGCCGCAATTGATGTGTACTATGTCTTTCAGTCTCTGGACTACCCTGACTGTGTGTTATGTCTTTCAGTCTCTGGACTACCCTGACTGTGTGTTATGTCTTTCAGTCTCTGGACTACCCTGACTGTGTATTATGTCTTTCAGTCTCTGGACTACCCTGACTGTGTGTTATGTCTTTCAGTCTCTGGACTACCCTGACTGTGTACTATGTCTTTCAGTCTCTGGACTACCCTGACTGTGTGTTATGTCTTTCAGTCTCTGGACTACCCTGACTGTGTACTATGTCTTTCAGCCTCTGGACTACCCTGACTGTGTACTATGTCTTTCAGTCTCTGGACTACCCTGACTGTGTGTTATGTCTTTCAGTCTCTGGACTACCCTGACTGTGTGTTATGTCTTTCAGCCTCTGGACTACCCTGACTGTGTATTATGTCTTTCAGTCTCTGGACTACCCTGACTGTGTGTTATGTCTTTCAGCCTCTGGACTACCCTGACTGTGTACTATGTCTTTCAGCCTCTGGACTACCCTGTGGGTCCGAAGGCGAACCCTCTTCCTTTCCTGCGTAACCCGGACATCCTGGTGGGAGAAAATGACCTCACTGCTCTCAGTTACCTTCATGAACCGGCGGTGCTGCACAACCTGAAGGTCCGCTTCCTGGAGCCCAACCACATTTACACCTACTGCGGTCAGTCACACAACACTATGCTTATTACTACAGTTATTACATGTAAAATGATTATATGTACTCTGAAGAAAACACGTTGCTCTACTCAGGTTTGATAAAACATCTTTGATCATGTATTTTGATGAAGCTCTAAACATGTTCATGTTGCAGCTGCCCACTCCTCACTTCTCTGTTTTACTTTATTTTGGAGTTTCTCTTCAAGTCATCTTTTATTTTGAAATAGAGCTGTGAGAGCATTTTACAAAGGAAGCCTCTGGAGTTCCTGGTGCCAAAACCAAGAGTTGAAGCTGTATGTTTTAGTATAAAAAGGAATGTCTTCTGCTACATTTCCTCCTCTCATTCCCCCTGCTCTGGTGTTTCCTCCTCTCATTCCCCCTGCTCTGGTGTTTCCCCCCTCTCATTCCCCCTGCTCTGGCGTTTCCCCCCTCTCATTCCCCCTGCTCTGGCGTTTCCGAGCCCCTGAACCGGAGACATTTGGAAACATTTCTGACTCACTTTTGGCTCAAAACTCAAACGCTTAAAATCCAAAACGTAGCAATGTAAATGTAGCCTCGGACTCTTAAAGATATTTTCCTTGAAGCTGAGAATGTTTTCCTCAAAAAACCTGCATTATATTTTAAAGAGATACACCACCCAGCTTGGTGAGGACCAAAGTACACAGTGTGACATTTGCGTGGTGTCAGGCTCGGATCGTTGTTTTCTCGGCCCTGTGCAGGATTCTGAGGATGTTTGACGAGAAACACCTCGCTGGAGACATGTCACGTGCCAGCCTGCTTCAAGACCTCAACAATCATCCCCGTTCCCAAGAAGCCAAGGACCACAGGACTTAATGACTTCAGACCCGTCGCCCTGACCTCTGTGGTTATGAAGTCCTTTGAGCGCCTTGTGCTTTCACACCTAAAAGCCATCACCGACACCCTCCTGGACCCCCTGCAGTTTGCCTACAGAGCCAATAGGTCTGTAGATGATGCAGTCAACCTGGCCCTCCACTACATCCTCCGGCACCTGGACTCTGCAGGAACCTACGCCAGGATCCTGTTTGTGGACTTCAGCTCTGCCTTCAACACCATCATCCCAGCTCTGCTCCAGGAGAAGCTCTCCCAGCTTGGTGTGCCTGACTCCACCTGCAGGTGGATCACTGACTTCCTGTCTGACAGGAAGCAGCATGTGAAGCTGGGGGAAAGACATCTCCGACTCACAGACCATCAGCACCGGATCCCCTCAGGGCTGTGTTCTTTCTCCTCTACTCTTCTCCCTGTACACCAACAGCTGCACTTCCAGTCACCAGTCTGTCAAGCTTCTAAAGTTCGCGGACGACACCTCTCTCATCGGACTCATCTCTGATGGAGACGAGTCCGCCTACAGGTCGGAGGCTGACCACCTGGTGACCTGGTGCAAGCAAAACAACCTAGAGCTCAACGCTCTAAAGACAGTGGAGATGGTTGTGGACTTCAGGAAGAATTCTGCCCCACCTGCCCCTATCACACTCAGTGACTCCACAATTAACATTGTGGAGTCTTTCCGCTTCCTGGGAACTACCATCTCCCAAGACCTCAAGTGGGAGCTGAACATCAGCTCCCTCGTCAAGAAAGCACAACAGAGGATGTACTTCCTGCGGCAGCTGAAGAAATTCAGCCTGCCAAAGACAATGATGGTGCACTTCTACACAGCCATCATTGAGTCCATCCTCACATCCTCCATCACCATCTGGTACGCTGCTGCCACTGCCAAGGACAAGGGCAGACTGCAGCGTGTCATTCGGTCAGCTGAGAAGGTGATTGGCTGCAATCTCCCACCGCTCCAGGACCTTTACGCCACCAGGACTCTGAAGCGTGCTGGAAAGATTGTGGCTGACCCCTCCCACCCCGGACACAAACTCTTTGAGCTACTCCCCTCTGGCAGGAGGCTGAGGTCCATCAGGACCAAGACCTCACGTCACAAGGACAGCTTTTTCCCCTCCGCCACTAGCCTTATTAACAAGGCCCGGAAACCACCCTGACTCTCTCCACACCCACCTCTGGCTCTACATGCCACTGTACTTAATCTGCTCTTTTTTATCTTAACTGTTACTCTTATTTTATTATGTTACATCCTGTGTGTGTACATATACACATATATTTATATATTTATACTTATATTGTCTGTTCTGTTAACCTGTTTGTTTAACTTATTTTAGATAATGTGTGGCATGCACCTACGACACCAAAACAAATTCCTTGTATGTGTAAAAAATGTACTTGGCAATAAAGCTTTTCTGATTCTGATTCTGATCTCTTGAGTGATACTTCATGTATGAATGTGTTAATCTGTTGATGTTCTAATGTATGAATGTGTTGATGTGTGCAGGGATTGTGCTGGTGGCCATCAACCCATATGACCAGCTGCATATTTATGGCGAGGAGGTGATCCGGGCGTACAGCGGGCAGAACATGGGCGACATGGACCCGCACATCTTCGCTGTGGCCGAGGAGGCATACAAGCAGATGGCCAGGTCACAAAACACTCCTTTTCTAAACTTCCCTAAACTGGCTTTGTTGACTAAACGTCCAAATGGTGGAGCTACAGCAACCGTCTAAAAAGACACAACAAATCAGCCGAGCTAGCACTTTCTAGCACACAACTTTCACTAAAATGTAGCTCTCAATCAAGCTGTTTTTCTCAAAAAGTGTAAACTAATTTGCAGCTATAATCATGTTTTTTTTCTGGATGTCTTCTTCTTTTTCTTTCCTATAACCCTGTCTTTGTGTCTGATGTTTTGCAGGGACGAGAGGAATCAGTCGATCATCGTGAGCGGAGAATCCGGCGCAGGAAAGACGGTTTCTGCAAAGTACGCTATGCGTTTCTTTGCCACGGTGGGCGGCTCGGCTAACGACACTAACGTGGAGGAGAAAGTGCTCGCCTCCAGTCCCATCATGGAGGTCAGTGAGAGGAGGTTATTTCAACTTTACTTTTGAGAAAGGTGATGCACAGAGAGCAGACTCAGGCTTTATCCTAGAAATGTTCTTCTGTTGATGCAGACTTCTCTGAAGTTAACACTCATTAACACATATTATCTAATTTGTTTAATGAGTTGACAGACCGAGTGTGAGAATTAAATGTTGAAGGGTTTATGTGCTGAAGCGTTAGCAGACAGAGAAATTAAACGTAGGGATCCTGACTATGAATCATGTTGAAGGAAATCAGGTTGTGTCCTCGGTGGAAACAGTGTTTGATCCCAGCTCCATGTAAACATCTAATCATCCCGGTATATTCTGATTTTGTAAATACAAACTGAAACAGCAGGACCCCAGTGGGTTTCTTGTTTGTGTAAATTAAGGGAAGAACAAGTTCTGAGTGCTGAAATCAAACAGTTCAATTTGATGTTGACAGATTTAGGCTGAATCTCATTTCTCTGTCTTACCCTTTCCCATTACTCCTAACCCATTGTCTTACCCCTAGCCCTTGTCCCTCAAAACCGAGCGTTAAGGGCTAGGAGTGAAAACATACCCCTATGAAATGAGTCCAATAACCTTTCCCTCCAACCCCATTTCTTTCATTAGTGTCCTGTATCATAACCAAAAACAATGTACAGGTGCATGAACAGGGATGAATTACACGTGATTACATTAATACAGTACCAATACAGTAATGAATGGCTACAACATGAACGCAGAAACTTCTGCTTGTTTTCAGCCCGAAAGTGGATTCAAGTAAGCTCTCGACTTTGCTTAAAACTAATGGGTATCTACCCCTTCCCCTTAGCCCTACCCCTCAATCAAAACGAGAATTGGTATAGCCATTACTCTCACGTGAACGCGCAAAACTAAAGGGAAGCTAACAGAGAAATTCAGTCTCAGCTCCCAGCAGCTGTGGATAATTTTTATTTTTATTTAACCTTTTATTTATCCAGGTAAGTCGATTGAGAACAACTTCTCATTTGCAACGACGACCTGTCACATTCACACAGTTCCACATTCATACCTGGAAGCTGCCCAGTACAACCACAGTCTGATCTGCTGGCCACTGAGCAGCTCCACTGGAGCGGTCGGAGGTTAAGGGCCTTGCTCAAGGACACTTCAGTGGTGGTAATGAGGGAGGGACAAAGCGCTGTTCTTTCACTTTTTCACCCGGATAAACTAGGGCTGGGTGGAAGGATACTTGGATGCATCACAACTTTCTCTTGACAGATTATGTCTGGATGCAGATACCCTTCAATAATTCGGTGAACTGTATTGTACAAGATTAAACAGATTATTAAACACTGACCAACGTGTACACGTTCCTTCTGTAGAATCCACCTAAAACATTTATACTTAGGCTGGGACGATATGCTTTAGTCCCGATTCAATTGTTTCCCGATTTATGATTTTAATTTATTGGGATTCTAGAAGTATTGAGATTTGATAGTATTGAGTGTTGGGATTTTCATTTCTTTCTTTAACAAAAAATGTACTTGAATAAAACACTCTTATCTTTCTAAAAACGAATTGTTGTTAGGCAGATGATATCCTAATGTTCGCTGTGTATTGTGTGATGATGTCCTCTCTGTCCTTCAGGCTATTGGAAACGCTAAAACCACGCGGAACGACAACAGCAGTCGCTTTGGGAAGTACATTCAGATCGGCTTCAGCAAACATTACAACATCATCGGAGCCAACATGAGGACGTACCTGCTGGAGAAGTCTCGCGTCGTTTTCCAGGTCGGTGGGATCCATGGAAACAGTTCAGCATCTCTTTGTTACACTGTGTGTGTGTTTCACTGTGTGTGTGTGTTTCACTGTGTGTGTGTGTTTCACTGTGTGTGTGTGTTTCACCGTGTGTGTGTTTCACTGTGTGTGTGTGTTTCACCGTGTGTTTGACCCATGTGTTTGAACGTCTCCCAGGCTGAAGACGAGAGGAACTATCACATCTTCTACCAGCTGTGTGCCTCGGCCAGTTTACCCGAGTTCAAAGACCTCGGCCTCAGTGAGTCTACCTGTTTTATTTTACCTGTTTCTATTACACTTTAAGAAATAAGTCCGTAAAATAACAGAAAATGTTCTGGCAGCTCATTACGCACGACTTTTTCCCGTAATTAAAAACAGAAATGTTGTGTATAACTACATGAAAAAATACAGAACATTTTCTGTTATTAAAAATTCTCACAAAAGCTGCTCAGTTAGTAAACTTATGAAATTAAATCTGTTCTCTTTTTTTTTACTTTTTAACACTCGTTTGATGCTTTTTTCAAAGCTTTAAACACTTTTTTGGCGCTTTTGACTCTCAATAATCTAGCTGCTGGTTAATAATTTACGATAATAGCATTGTGAATAGCTCACTCCGTTAGCTGTCGGAGCACAGATAAAGGTCCCATAATGCAATGCGAAATATAAATAAACAGAAATCCAACTGTGAATCACGATCTACGGACAATTTCTGTTAAAATATACAGTCACAATATTTATACACCGATGTTTCTGTGTATTTACTTTTGACGATTTTTATCAACAGAGATTGTGGAAATGGCTTAGACCCTGAATCATTTTAACCTGTTGACTTTGTTGTGGTGTCTCAGCTAGCGCGGAAGACTTCACGTTCACGTCTCTGGGACAGAACATCGTCATCGAGGGAGTGGACGATGCTGAAGACTTTGAGAAGACCAGAGAGGCCTTCACGCTGCTCGGTGAGGACACAAAGACACACATTCATATTTCATCATCTCTCAGTAAACCAAAACAGACTTTAGTACATCCTAAAACCTCTAAAGCTTTCAGAGTTTCGTTCCATCAGGTTTAAAAACAGCCAGACAGAGAGGCTGACAGTCCGCTTCATCTGCGCTCTGAAATCCAAACTGCAGGATTTCGAAACTCTTATAAAGTTCAGATATTTGGTTAATTTTTCATTGCATCAGATTTTAGTTGGGACAGTCAATAAGATGCAGATAAACAAACACACCAAGGAGCTCAAATGTAGAATAAAATGTATAAATAACCTGCACAGTTAAAGGGGAACACCAGGGTCAGACCGGTGTTGTGACAATCTTCCCCCTGTTAGCGTTTAGCATCTAGACAGTCAAATTTAGCCGAGAAAAGGTGAGTGTGAGACGTGGCTCACACTCACCTTTTCTCGGCTAAATTTGAGCACCGTGAGGTGACGGTCCTTTCAGAGGTAGTTACAGTTGAGTTTAGTTGACAAAAAGTGAGCGTCACACGGCGCCAACAGTTAAGTTTAGAAACCAAAACGATTGAATTGAAACAAAGTTTTAGTTTAGCAAGTTTTAACTTCAAACTATGCATCTGTAATAATTTAACGTGTGTGTGTTTGTGTGTTTGTGCGTCTTCAGGGATAAAGGACGTGAGTCAGAGCAGCATCTTTAAAGTGGTGGCCTCCATTCTCCATCTGGGAAACATCGAGATCTCCTCGGAGCGAGACGGAGAGTCCTGTCGCGTCTCGGTACGTCACACAGCTCACTCTGACACTTTATGAACAGGGTCCAAAATGATCACTCCCTAAGCGCCAAATGCGGGTAAATTTTCCGTTTGGCGGGTAAATACTTGTACCAAAAAATAGTTGTCTTTATTTTTTGTGAAGGTGCAGCTAGTGTTTACATCAGGCTAATTAATTAGCCAGTATGCGCTTATTGGCGAGCCAGCCAGTCTTCCAAAGCACGATTAAAACAGAGATGAAACCACCACCAGCAGTTTTGTGATGTATGTTACATCAAAAACAAAAACAAAACGCAATTTAATATTTTGGCCGGTAAAACATTTGCTTGGCAGGTGGATTTTTTCATCGACCCACCAACTTTGGCTAGTAAGTCAATAAGTTAATTTTGGAAACTTTTTTGGAACTTATTCTGACACAGAGACAATATATTTACACTGAGATGGTCATGAAAAAGGAGATTCCTGTTTACATGCAGCTTGTCTTTTAAGGGTTTGGAAGGGTGTAGCACAGGCCGAGGAAGAACCCATTCAAGTTTAAAGTGGATCTGAGTCACGGAGACACACATTTAACTTTTCACTTTTGTTAACCCTGTGAGACGGGGTGTTTGTGATTGTGACAATTTTCACTTTGTAGTTCATCTTTTTATTGTCTGTTTTTAATTTAATTGTCTAGAAGAGCTTAGTAATGAAATGGTCAAATCATGTTTCAGTTGCTTTTTGTAAAGATATATAAAGTACAGTATATAAATGTAACTAACTGATTGTCTTATGTATCGTCTCGTATCGGTCGTAGGATATTGAATTGATTCGAATGGAAATAGTATCTTAGCAGTCAATATTGTATCCAAAGAATTGAGTTATTATATATTAGCGTGTTTTAGTTTTAAACACACTGCACACTGAGCTGGCAGGGAGAGGGATTGCTAAACTGCACTTTCTGTCCTTGATTATTCATAAAAAACAGCTCAGGGACAGAGGGACAATTTTAGGGAGTTAAGTGTGTGTAGTGGAGTGTGTGAGCCTGCGTTGTGTGTTTCAGAGAGACGACGTCCACCTGCAGCACTTCTGCCGGCTGCTGGGCGTGGAGCTGCAGCAGATGGAGCACTGGCTCTGCCACAGGAAGCTGGTGACCTCGTCGGAGACGTACGTGAAGAACATGTCCAGCCAACAGGCGGCCAACGCCCGCGATGCGCTCGCCAAACACATCTACGCTCGCATGTTTGACTGGATCGTGGAGCACATCAACAATATGCTGCAGACCTCGTCTAAACAGCACTCCTTCATCGGAGTCCTCGACATCTACGGGTAACAACGTCACACAACACAAACCTCACATCCTGAAACACGCAGTGTATGTATACACAGTGCATGTATACACCTTAATAACTGGGGGATTCGTGCATATATACACCTTAATAACTGGGGGATTTGTGCATGTATACACCTTAATAACTGGGGGATTTGTGCATGTATACACCTTAATAACTGGGGGATTTGTGCATGTATACACCTTAATAACTAGGGGATTCGTGCATGTATACACCTTAATAACTGGGGGATTTGTGCATGTATACACCTTAATAACTAGGGGATTTGTGCATGTATACACCTTAATAACTGGGGGATTTGTGCATGTATACAACTTAATAACTGGGGGATTCGTGCATGTATACACCTTAATAACTAGGGGATTCGTGCATGTATACACCTTAATAACTGGGGGATTCGTGCATGTATACACCTTAATAACTAGGGGATTCGTGCATGTATACACCTTAATAACTGGGAGATTTGTGCATGTGTACACCTTAATAACTAGGGGATTTGTGCATGTATACACCTTAATAACTAGGGGATTTGTGCATGTATACACCTTAATAACTAGGGGATTCGTGCATGTATACACCTTAATAACTAGGGGATTCGTGCATGTATACACCTTAATAACTGGGGGATTTGTGCATGTATACACCTTAATAACTGGGGGATTTGTGCATGTATACACCTTAATAACTGGGGGATTTGTGCATGTATACACCTTAATAACTAGGGGATTCGTGCATGTATACACCTTAATAACTGGGGGATTCGTGCATGTATACACCTTAATAACTAGGGGATTTGTGCATGTATACACCTTAATAACTGGGAGATTTGTGCATGTGTACACCTTAATAACTAGGGGATTTGTGCATGTATACACCTTAATAACTAGGGGATTTGTGCATGTATACACCTTAATAACTAGGGGATTCGTGCATGTGTACACCTTAATAACTAGGGGATTCGTGCATGTGTACACCTTAATAACTAGGGGATTCGTGCATGTGTACACCTTAATAACTAGGGGATTCGTGCATGTATACACCTTAATAACTGGGGGATTCGTGCATGTATACACCTTAATAACTAGGGGATTCGTGCATGTATACACCTTAATAACTGGGAGATTTGTGCATGTGTACACCTTAATAACTAGGGGATTTGTGCATGTATACACCTTAATAACTAGGGGATTTGTGCATGTATACACCTTAATAACTAGGGGATTTGTGCATGTATACACCTTAATAACTGGGGGATTTGTGCATGTATACACCTTAATAACTAGGGGATTTGTGCATGTATACACCTTAATAACTAGGGGATTCGTGCATGTGTACACCTTAATAACTAGGGGATTTGTGCATGTATACACCTTAATAACTGGGGGATTTCTGCATGTATACACCTTAATAACTGGGGGATTTGTGCATGTATACACCTTAATAACTGGGGGATTTGTGCATGTATACACCTTAATAACTAGGGGATTTGTGCATGTATACACCTTAATAACTAGGGGATTTGTGCATGTATACACCTTAATAATAATAATTTTTTGTGTTAGTTGAAAGAAAATATCAGAGAACTGCACTTTAAAATGTAACTGTTCTTTTTTTAGCGCTGCCTTTTATGTTTAATTCAATGTTCAATTTGTTCAATTATTCAAAAATGGAAATTATTCAGTTTGTTTATTTTATCAGAATACTGAAAGCAGCAGAACTGAGAACACTTTAATATCTATTTATAATTAAGTTTTATCGGTATTGCAACTCAACAATTGAACAACCTTATCGTATATGTTCATCGTATCGTGCAGCCCTATTAGAAATTTGTCGCAAACGGCATTACTAATCTGATATTTCTGCACTAACAGAACTTTTGCTGCATTGATTTTCCGGTCCACTCAGAGAGAATGAGGGCAAATGACACAAAGATTCGGGGGCTTTGGAGGAAACCTTCAGGGCTGGAGAAACAGAAGCTCCGCCCCTGCTCATCTGCAAATGCTCCCTAGATTATAATCATTATATTTTTCTCGCAGATTTTAAAACAAATTGAGGCCGTTGTAGCTCAGTTGGTAGAGCAGGTGCACGCATATTTAGAGGTTTATTCCTCGACGCAGAGGTCCAGGGTTCGAGTCCGACCTGTGGCAATTTCCTGCATGTCTTCCCCCTCTCTCTCCCCCTTTTTATTTTTTTTTAAGATTATTTTTTGGGGCTTTTCCCTTTATTATAGTGACAGTGGATAGACATGGAAGGGGGAGAGAGATGGAGGATGACACGCAGCAAAGGGCAGCAGGTAGGATTCAAACCTGCGCCGCTGCAGGACTCAGCCAACATGAGACGCTCTTACTGGGTGAGCTAGAGGCCGCCCCTCTCTCCCCTAGCTGTCCTGTCCATTAAAGGTGGAAAAGCCACAAAACAAATAAAAAAATTTAAAGAATTAAAAAACAAATAACATTAAAACTCAGAATGTTGAAACGGCAGTTGAATCCCTCGTCTTTAGTTTGGTGGAATCCCACTCTCCTTGTCTGCAGGGAGAAGAAGAGTTTTCTTCGTATGAACTTTACTTCCCTCCTGGATTCTGTGAAGTTTTCAAAGATCACTAAATTGTTCTTTTGTCTGATTGTCTGCAGCTTTGAGACGTTCGAGATCAACAGTTTTGAGCAGTTCTGCATCAACTACGCCAACGAGAAACTTCAGCAGCAGTTTAACTCAGTGAGTTCTCTTTGTAAAAACCTGCAGAGTTTAATCTGTGTTTCTGTTCAACTTGGTGAGCCTCCCGTTCCCTTTTTAAAAACCAGATACCAGATTTCTCTGTGAAACCAAGAGAAACAAGTTGTCTGGTGTTTTCTCAGCATGTGTTGTGTTTAAACTGTGTTGTGTTGTGTGTGTTTTCAGCATGTGTTTAAGCTGGAGCAGGCGGAGTACATCAAGGAGCAGATCCCCTGGACTCTGATTGATTTCTACGACAACCAGCCATGCATCGACCTGATCGAGGCCCGGCTCGGCATCCTGGACCTGCTGGACGAGGAGTGTAAAGTCAGTGAGCTCCTGTCTGTTGTTGGGTTCTAACTTTGGGGACTTCTCATTAGGTCAACATGTTTCTGACCAAAATATATGCAGAACTAAAGACATTAATCAGTATGAGGTGCCGTTTAGGCCTGGTTCAAGAATGCATGCACATTAGAGCTGGGCAATATATCGATATTATATCGATATTGTGATATGAGACTAGATATCATCTTAGATTTTGGATATCGTAATATCGTGATATGACATAAGTGTCTTTTCCTGGTTTTAGAGGCTGCATTACAGTAAAGTTACGTCATTTTCTGAACTTACCAGACTGTTCTAGCTGTTCTATTATTTGCCTTTACCCACTTAGTCATTATATCCACATTACTGATGATTATTGATCTAAAATCTCATTGTGTAAATATTTTGTAATATTAATAGTCAACACTACAATATCGTTACGGTATCGATATCGAGGTATTTGGTCAAAAGTATCGTGATATTTGATTTTCTCCATATCGCCCAGCCCTAATGCACATACACCACTTTTATCTCACACACACACACACACACACACACACACACACACACAGACAGATACACACACACACACATACACACAGACAGAGACACACACACACTGAGACAAACACAGAGACACAAACACACACACTGAGACACAAACACACACACACTCAGTGACACAAACACATACAACTTTAGCTCGCACACTGACAACTTTGGGGGAGAAAAAGTACTGTGTGAGAGGTGAAAGTGGTGTATATGCATGTTCTTTAGGTGTGTGTGTGTGTGTGTGTGTGTGTGTGTGTGTGTGTGTGTGTGTGGTAAAAAGGGTGAATGTCCATGCATTGTTGATATATGGCCTAAAGAGCACCTCCTAGTTCAGCCTCGGCAGCACTCTGTGACTCTCCGTCTGGTTTAAACTCTTCATCAGTGATGATGAGACTCTGCTGACTGCAGCAGGTTTTACATTTCTCTGACTTAAAGTGCTGATTTGTTCTTCCTCTCTGGTTCTTTTGAACTCATGATGATGATGATGATGATGATGATGTGGAGTGACATGAATTAGTTCCTCTTCAGAGCGCAGGTAGCCTGAACCAAACACTTCCTGTTCTTTAGGTGCCGAAGGGGACGGATCAGAACTGGGCCCAGAAGCTCTACAAGCAGAACTCGAGCAGCGCTCACTTCCAGAAACCTCGCATGTCCAACACCTCCTTCATCATCATACACTTCGCTGACAAGGTGAGCCCAGGACACAGTCCAACCTCTTCCACACAGACATCCGGCCGTAGAGTTCTGTTGTAACATTTAAAGATATAACCTAAACATGGAGGTCCCACCTATCCCCGTTAAAACGTTGTTAATGTGATTCAACATGATGCTATTTCATGTTTTAATGATTATATCATGTATGTACTAGAGCTCAACCGATAAAGGATTTTTAAGGCCGATATCGATACAAATATTTGGTGAATTAAAAATCACCAAATTAATTCTATATTATATAAAATAATATTATAATGCAGTTTAAAAATAAACTTGTTGGTTTTATTGTCACAACAGAACATCAAAATATATTAAAGTTCTGAATATAAAATGTATAAAAATACAAACTTAATATATGAAACTTAAAGGGTTAAACACGAGTGTAGAGCGCTGTAGAGCGCCGTCTGGTGGTCAAACCATGCAACGCCAACAATCAGAACATTGAAGGTTTTTAAAAATATTCATTTATTGGCCATTATAAATGCCGATACTGATAGTTTGGCCGATATTATCGGTCGGGCTCTATTATGTATTGTTTTATTTATTGTATGATGAGTGGAGTGATGTGTTGTCCCCCAGGTGGAGTACCAGTGTGATGGCTTCCTGGAGAAGAACAGAGACACCGTGTATGAGGAGCAGATCAACATCCTGAAGGCCAGCCAGGTAACTAACACAGGACCTGGACCAGAACCACAACATGTAACCTCTGGACCAGAACCACCTGGACCACAACACAACGTAACCTCTGGACCAGAACCACAGAACCAGAGAACAACAGATCTGCAGAAACAGAACCAAAGCACAGCATTTTTTTCAACATTGAGCACACAACAACATTGAAAAAAGAGGAACACAAACCCACAATAAAAACTAAATGAACTAAATGAACATGCCTTGACAGTAGGGCTGGGCAACATATAGATATTATATCCACATCGATATATGAGACTAGATATCGTCTTAGATTTTGGATATGGTGATATGATAGTCTTGTCTCTTCCTGGTTTTAAAGGCAGCGTTACAGTAAAGTGATGGACTTACTAGCTGTTTTATTATATGCTTTTTACGCACTCAGGGCCCTATTTTACCAATCTGAGAGCACGGTGTGGAGCGCCTGGTGCAGGTGTGTTTAGGGCGCCTGGTGCAGGTGTGTTTAGGGCGCCTGGTGCAGGTGTGTTTAGGGCGCCTGGTGCAGGTGTGTTTAGGGCGCCTGGTGCAGGTGTGTTTAGGGCGCCTGGTGCAGGTATGTTTAGGGCGCCTGGTGCAGGTGTGTTTAGGGCGCCTGGTGCAGGTGTGTTTAGGGCGCCTGGTGCAGGTGTGTTTAGGGCGCCTGGTGCAGGTGTGTTTAGGGCGCCTGGTGCAGGTGTGTTTAGGGCGCCTGGTGCAGGTGTGTTTAGGGCGCCTGGTGCAGGTGTGTTTAGGGCGTGTCCAAATCCACTTCTGCTAGTCGGACGGTGGTAAAAAGGGTCCATGCGCTGGGCGCATGGTTGAAAGGGTTGTACTTAGTGTCTTCATTAATCATTAAAGGTTTAGGGGTCCTCGCTTAAGAAAATGTGACATTTTTTTAAATTAAAAAAATCTGTAATTTGACATTATTTATTATAGATGGATAAAACTTGCTAAATAAGTCCAACTACAATTATTAGATGTGAGAAAAACCTTTTAGTTGGTTTGGTCCTTACATTGATTTCACTTTCATTCAGCTGATTTTGTTAGTTCAGGATATAGTTATAGTGAAATAAATGATTCCTCCTTTTCCTGGGGACCCTCTGGAAACCCCTTAAGGACCCCTCGGAGTCCCTAGACCCCAATAACATGACACACCTTTACAGAGAATCATTGATAACAATTCCTGCAGCAGCAAACTAAGATCTGCTCTGTGAAGATTTAACAGAGGAGTGAAGAGTCTGAGCTTCTTGTTGTTTGTTGTGATTGAGTGCATGTGAGTGCACGTGGCCATGAGGAAGCGTAGGTATTTCCCGTAGTGGGTCAGGGTGTGTGAGAGCTGTGTGGAGGCAGTGTATGGAGTACTGTCCCTTTAAGATGAAGTGGGTCGTGGAGAGTCTGGTTCTCCAGCGGAAAAGAAGAAGTGGGTCAAAGCTTTGTGTTTGTTCACTCATCTGTCTCATGTCATCCCACTGACGCTCTGAACGTCTGTCCTGAAAACAGCTTCCTCTGTCCCTCTGTGTTCATGTGTTCATTAGGGCGGGGCTACATCAATGGACTCTTTATTTCTAATGGATCTTGGTTTGAGTGATGTGATACGGTAGAGTTCTGCAGCAGAAAATCAGAAATAGGAGCTGCAGACTGCAGTCAGACTGCACAATGAAAGACTGAAACTGGCTCTGGCTCTTTAACTGCTTGTTTGCACAATAATGCAACTCTCTGGCACTTTAATTTCTCTATCACTGCGAGTATTGCACTTTAGATACTATGTCTACTGGTTGGTTATGAATTGGTTATTCAGTATTTTATGTAAGTGTTGTATGTTTTATTTTGCGAACTGACCGTATTTTAAAGTGTCGTGATTTCTTTGAAGGTGGTGTGTAAGACCACATGAATTTCCCCTTGCGGGATAATAAAGTTTACCGTGCAGTTCCATACAACGCTCTTCACAAGTTAAATACATGATCAGTTCACTACTTTCATTGAATTTGGGTGTTTTATTCTTTATTTTATAGCATGTAAAGAAAAATTTATAATAGAACATTGAAAAATGTAGGAAAGAAAACGTCAAAAAAGTGACCAAAACGTCAAAATAATATTGACAGAAACTTAGAAAAAAGTGACAAAAGTGTTGAGAAAGACGGCCCCATTTATTTACATTTTGACCCAGAAAAAGAAAAAGTTTCATCACGGTCGACGGGGAAGACAACACGAGGGTTAATAAATAGGGCAAGACGTTAAGACTCTCAGATAATGGTGACAGAAACGTTTGCTATCAGAGTGATGCTGTGTGTCAGACTGAGTCTTTGTGTGTTTTCTCCCAGTTCCAGCTGGTAGCAGATCTGTTCAGTGACAAGAGCGACGTCGCCCCCCCACCAAAGTCCTCCAGAGTCAACGTCCGATCAGCGAAGCCGACTCCCAAAGCTCCCAACAAGGAGCACCGCAAGACCGTGGGCCACCAGGTGAGATCTCTCTGACCAGCGCTTTCTCATCAACCGGTTCGCTTGATCTCGTATGGAGATGTATGCACACCTAAACGTAAGATATCCTCCGAAACTAGGCCACCGCCGGAAGTCATGTGACAAGACCGGCTACGAGATCGTGACGCTGAGCGGCAGCAGCTAGTTGTTTACTCGGCTCTTCTACTTTAGTAAAATCAGTAATAAATCAGCCACAATCTCCGTTTTATTATTCTTGTCATGTACAGTACAGGCCAAAAGTTTGGACACACCTTCTCATTCAATGCGTTTCCTTTTTATTTTCATGACTATTTACATTGTAGATTCTCACTAAAGGCATCAAAACTATGAATGAACACATATGGAATTATGTACTTAACAAAAAAGTGTGAAATAACTGAAAACATGTCTTATATTTTAGATTCTTCAAAGTAGCCACCCTTTGCTTTTTTTATTAATAAGGGAAATAATTCCACTAATGAACCCTGACAAAGCACACCTGTGAAGGTAAAAACCATTTCAGGTGACTACCTCATGAAGCTCATTGAGAGAACACCAAGGGTTTGCAGAGTTATCAAAAAAAGCAAAGGGTGGCTACTTTGAAGAATCTAAAATATAAGACATGTTTTCAGTTATTTCACACTTTTTTGTTAAGTACATAATTCCATATGTGTTCATTCATAGTTTTGATGCCTTCAGTGAGAATCTACAATGTAAATAGTCATGAAAATAAAGAAACACATTGAATGAGAAGGTGTGTCCAAACTTTTGGCCTGTACTGTACATAGTTGTCTTATATATGTATTGTATTGTCTCTTATAATCGGGACACATTTAGCCGATTATCTGACCTTTGTTGATCTGAAATGAAGACAGATTCAGTAATTGTATTATTATTATTACACACACACAGAG